>CAUYQG010121549.1:0-11758 GCA_963574415.1 Tarsius wallacei | reverse complement strand
CCAAGTCCTCGGGAGGCTAGGGTGGGAAGATCCAGGAGTTTGAGACTATACTGGACTGTGATTATGCCACTGCACTCCAACCTGGATGACAGAGCAAGATCACGTCCCTCTACAAAAATAATAAACAAACAATAAATAAATAAATCAAAGAAAGAAGAAATAAATCCAAGAAGAAATAAAGGTAGTGATAGCCCATATTCATAGAAAAGAAGACTCAATATTTTCAAGCTGTCAGTTTTTCCCCACTTGATCTATAGATTCAATGCAAAAGCAGTTAAAATTTCCACAAGTTATTTTGTAGATGTTAACAAAATGATTCTAAAGTTTATATGGAGAGCCAAAAAGATCCAGAATTGCCAACACATTATTGAATGAAGAGAGTCAGAAGACTGAAACTGCTTGGTTTCAGGACTTACTACAAACTATGATGATCAAGACAGTGTGATATTGGCAAAATAATGGAAAAATAGATAAATGGAACTAAATAGCCCAGAAATAAACTGACATAGATATCAACTGATCCTTGACGAAGGAGCAAAGGCAATATCATGGAAAAAAAGCAGTTTTTTTCACCAAATGATACTATAACAACTTGGCATCTACATGCAAAAAAATTGAATCTAGACACAGATTTTACACATTTCCCAAAAATTAACTCAAAACAAATCATAGACTTAACTGTAAAAAGCAAACCTATAAAGCTCCTAGAAAATAACAGAAGAGATCATGACCTTGGGTATAATGATAACATTTTAGGTCTAACACCAAGGCATGAGCCATGAAAGAGAGAATTGAAAACTGGACTTTATTACGCTAAAACGACTGCTCTTCAAGATACATTATCGAGAGAGAGTAGACAAAAACAGACTGGGAGAAAATATTTGCAAATGATGCATCTGATATAGGACAATTATACAAAATATACAAAGACTCTTAAAACTCAATAAGAAAATCAACCACTGATTTAAAAAAATGGGGAAAAGAGCTAACAAACACCTCACCAAAGAAAATATACAGTTTGCAAATAAGCATATGAAAAGATGCTTCACATCATATGTCATCAGAGAAATGCAAATTAGAACAACAACACAATACCACTATATGCCTTTTAGAATGGTCAAAATTAAGAACTCTGACAACTCTAAATTCTGGTGAGAATGTGAAGCAACGGGTATTCTTATTCATTACTGGTGGGGATGAAAAATGGTACAGTCAATCTGGAAGACAGTTTGGTCTCTTTTACAAAAATAAATCTACTCTTACCATAAAATCCAGTAATTATGCATGTTGGTATTTTCTCAAATGAGTTAAAAACCTATGTTCACACAAAAACTTGCGTATGAACTGTTTTATTCATAATTGCCAAAATTTGGAAGCCACTGAGCTGTCCTTTTGTAGGTAAATAGATAAATCGACTGTGGTACTTCCAAACAATGGTATGTTATTCAGTCCTAAAAAGAAATGAGCTATCAGGACATGGAGGAACCATAAATGCATATTACTAGGTGAAAAAAGCGAGTATGAAAAGGCTGTATAATTCCAACTACACATTCTGAAAATAAAACACTATAGAGACAGTAAAAGGCTGAGTGGTTGTAAGGGGTTGGGAGGAAAGGCTGAAATGTGGAGCACAGAGGAGTTTCAGGGCAGTGAAACTACTCTGTATGATACTATTGCTGGCGAAAAATGCCAAACTCCGTAAACTATTTTAAGATGGCTTATTCTGAACCAAACATGAGGACCTAGACCCGTGGCATATGTCCTAGAAGGTTCTGAAAACCTGTGCCCACTGTGTTTGAAAGGTGGCTTGGTTATATACCGTTTTAGGACAGCAGAAGTTACAAAAACCGTAAATCAATACAGGTGAAATTCTCATGGGTTTGGCCAGGGGAGGAGGGACATTTCCATGGTGGGGCTTGTAGTACATAGGTGGGTTCAAAGATTTTTCTTTCTTTTTTTTTGTATGTATATATATTGAAATTTATTATAAAGATGGGGGGTACAAATCAGGATTAGGTACGTAAGTAATGTATGTGCAGGTGAAGTTTGGGTCTCCAACTGGTCTTCACTTCGCCTGGTTTAGGATCAGGTGCTTTGTATGTGTGTGTGCGTGTGTGTGTGTGTGTGTGTTTAAGCAATAAAAATCCTTAGTTTTATTAAATCTCAAGCCTCGGGTACACACCTCTTAAAAATTTAGTGCAACAAAACAGGCAACGTTTCTGATGTGCACTGATGGAAAGGCAGCTGTGTGGAAAAGGACTTGGATAATTGCTTGAGTTGTGAGTGAAACTAGACATTTCCTTTTTGTAATGGACCATCATTTTCCTTGAGAGAATGACTGACAGACATATTACAGTTATTCAGACTTGGGTAATTATTTGGTAGATATTTTTTCACCAATGAACAAATAAATCTTTCACTTCAAGGAAAATGATATTGACCATGAAAATTAGAATTTCAAGAGAAAATTAAAATTTTGGAAAATTTGTGTTTGCCACAGTTTCCCAATATTTAAGGATTTTTCTGAAGATACTGGTGGTGATATTAACAAACATGGTTTAAAAAAATCTTGTTTAATGAAATGTATCACCATTTTAAAGATCTGTATAACCCCATGAACCAACACTTTACAAATGATCAACACATGATAATGCAAAGTCCATGTGTAAATAAAAGCTCCATTTATTCATTTAGTCAGAGTCTCACTCTGCTACCCAGGCTGGACTGCAGTGGCGTGCTCACAGCCACTGCAGCCTCGACCCACTTGTAGTTCATAGATTCCTCCGCCCCAGCCCTCCAAGCAACCGGAACCACAGGTGTGTGCCACCATGCCCAGCTAATTTTCTGATTGATTTATTGTACTTCCTCCCTCCTCCGCAGTGTCCTGCAACTGCCGATCCTTCCCTTGTGCTTTTGTGACTAACGGTCAGGTCCCACTTATGAGTGAGAACATGCGGTGTTTGGCTCTTTGTTGCTGTGATAGATTGCTAAGAATGATTGCCTCCAATTCCATCCAATTAGCTGAGAAGCCCATGATTTCGTCTTTTTTTATGGCTGTATAATATTCCGTTGTGTATATGTACCACATTTTCTTTATCCAGTCTACTTTTGATGGGCATCACAGTCAAAGATTTCTTGACTGGTAATATGTAGTTCTTATCAGGAGATAAGATGTTTTGCTGAGATGGGTTGGAAAGACTCTAGGTTTGTTGATATTTAGATGAAACTCTACATGTGGCAGACTTCTGAGAGGGAAGACAAATGTCTTACAAGGCTCCATGAGAGAGGAGGTCATAAGATACTTTGATTTCCTTCTTTGTTTGCGATGTGATGTTATACTAAAGTCAGGTTGGAAAACAACAGGGTAAAAAAACCCATTTGGTGAGTAATTATCAGGTAGTGACTCCCCAAGCCTCTTAGGAATTTGGGTAAGAGGAAAAAAAAGAAAAAATATCAAGTTTAGTCCTTATTATGTATGGATATATGAGCAGACATGGATACACACAGAGGATGCCAAAAAAATGTATATACATTTTAAGAAAAGAAAACAAAATGGTATTAAAATGGTAATACTCAATAAGCTGAATACAAGTCACGTTTGACTTCTGCAGTTACAAGAGGTGCGCAAGGTGGTTACCGTCAACATCCAGACACTTCCGATTACAGTGAACATCTCTTAACATTGCTTAAAACATATATAAATTTTCTCGGCACCCCTGATATATCCACTCATATGGAGGATATATGTCATTATATGTTTGTGAAAACCCATAACATGTACAACATCAAGAATGAGTCCCTATTCAAAGTATGATTTTGGGAGGCAGAGATGTGTCAGTGTAGGTTCATAGATATGCCCTTTTGTTGGGGCTATTTTTTTTTTTTTTTTTTTGAGTTGGAGTCTCACTCTGTCGCCCAGATTGGAGTGCAGTGGCCACTCCCGGCCACCGCAGCCTCGACCTGCTGGGCTCCGGCGAGCCTTCCGCCTCAGCCTTCCGAGTAGCCGGAATTACAGGCATGCGATACCACGCCCGGCTGATTTTTTGATTGATTGTAGAGATGAGGTCTCGCCAAGTTGCCCAGGTGGGTCTCGAACCCGCGGGCTCAGGCAATCCACTCACCTCAGCCTCCCAAAAGCGCGGGATTACAGGCTGAGCCACCGAGCCCGGCTAAGGGGGCGCTATTTATTGTAGGGGATTGTGTGTGTATGCAGGAGCAGGGAGCAAAAAAGAAATCTTTGTACTTTCTGCTCAGTTTTGCTGTGAACCTAGAACTGCTCTTTAAAAAGAGCCTATATATTTTTTAAGTTAAAAGGATGCCAATCCCTACTTTTTAATTTTTTTAATTGGTCCCTTATCCAAGAAAGCATGTATGCTATTTTTCAGTAGTAGCCATAATTGGTGACTCTAGGTTTTTAATAAAAAGATTTATGGCTGGGTGCGGTGGCTCATGCCTATAATCCCAGTACTTTGGGAGGCTGAGGTGAGAGGATTGCCTGAGCCCACGGGTTCGAGACCAGCCTGAACAACTTGGTGAGACCTCCTCTCTATAATAAATCAAAAAATTAACCCGGCTGAGGTGAGTGGATTGCCTGAGCCCGCCGGTTCGAGACCCACCTGGGCAACTTGGTGAGACCTCATCTCCACAATAAATAAAAACATTAGCCGGGCATGGTAGTGCGCGCCTGTAGTTCCAGCTACTCGGAAGGCTGAGGCGGAAGGATCGCTGGAGCCCAGCAGGTTGAGGCTGTGGTGGCCGGGAGCGGCCACTGCACTCCAGTCTGGGCGACAGAGTGAGACTCCAACTCAAACAAAAACAAAAACAACAAAAATTAACCAGGTATGGTGGCATATGCCTATAATTCCAGCTACTTGGAAGGCTGAGGTGGAAGGATCACTTGAGCCCAGCAGGTTGAGGCTGCGGTGGCCGTGAGCATGCCACTGCACTCCAGCCTGGGCGACAGAGTGAGATTCTAACTCAAATAAACAAATAAATAAAAAGATTTATTTGTTCATGTAATTACAAAAAATTGACAGGTAGTACAACTAAAGGACAATCTTTATTTACATTTCCAAATATGTACAGCTATTACATATCAATAAAAAAATTCCAAAATATTGGCAGTCTAATTTCCGAAAAGGACTTCAAAAATAAGAATTTTTTTTTTTTTATGGCAGCACCAAGCACATAGTGAACAAAACAAGGAATTGACTATTTTAAGGAGATGCATGTAGTTGTGTGCTATAGAGAGACCTCAAAGTTGCCAATTCTTCAGGGAGCTACTTCACAATATTAAAAAGAAATACCACTTCTCTAAACTATCACATAATTAGCAAAGAACCGTTTCTGGTCTTTTTCTCAATAGAAATAGGGGTGTTTCAGAAACCTTACGTCACTGTGGTGGGTAAATGAGCGGTTTAGCAGCCAGATACTCACAGTGTGCTTTGCTAGAATATACAGTGTGTTGGCCAAACTGTCTAGCAAAATTTAAACTCCGTGTAATAAACTCAACAATTATTTAAAAATAAATTTATAGGTTAGGCTACCCCAAAGCTGTTGTACAAAAGTCAGGATTTCACTTATTCTAGTAACAGTTATCAGGAATCCAGTGCTCCAAAGAAAAGTTTTTTTCCTTGTGTTTTTATATTAATAATTATTGATTCTTCAATTTCCCTCTCTAAGCAAAGTGTCCTTGAGCTCTGTAACACCCCAGTTTTTAAAAATCAGAAAACCAGAAATTTGGAAGAGTGTAACTATTTGTGGGCAAAACATAGCTATATATTTGTACCTAGGCTTCAAAGAAAAGTATACATACAATACATACAGTTTTTTAAGCTATAGAAAATGTTTACTTTCATTGTTTTATTTAATTCTCATATAAGTCATTTCAAAGTCGAGGATAATAAGGTACAGAGAAAGGAAACTCTTTGCCTAGTTCAGTATATCTAGATCTGTCTGGCTTTCTAGGCTTGTGGACTCAAAATTTAACACATTTTTATCTCTTTTGGATGAGATTCAGTACAGATTGGAAAAAGCACACTATCATAGACCTCGGGGAAGATGCTTGGTTCCTCGGTGGCATAATGCCTCATTCTGTGTCAGAAGAAACAATATAATAACCCATTCTCCAAAACTTGCAAAACAGGTTCCCAGGAGATTGCCCTCTGGTGACGTGGTGATGAGTGGTGCAGGCCTGGGAGAAAGGCTTCCTCCAAGGACAGTGGACAAGCTGAGTAGGCGAACACTGCTGTCCCCACCATCAGTGACCAGGAAGTGATGGAAGTAGTGGTAACCGGTGGCAATTGAGCTCAAGGAACGTTTCTGTGGGGAGCAGAACACCTGTTCAATCTTATTGAAGCGCACCCAGCTAATATGTAAGGAAGACTGACATTAGCATGCCTAAGTTGTTTCCTTCCCTTTGCAGAATAATTCAGATGGATCTTCAAGGGCAGCCAGCATCCATCAGATCTTTTCCATGTGCCTGGCAGTGTACACCTATTAAATCTCACTGAATTATCTCAACAACTCTGTGAAGTGCAGTAGGCACTTTTGTTCTTTCCGTTTTACCAAAGGGACACCTGAAGATTTGAGAGTTTAAGCGTCTTGCTCAAGACCCCAGAGCTGCTGAGAGGTGAAAAAAATCACACTGTTTTAGTTATTAACCCATTTGTACCGCTTCCATAGGCTTCTGTGTGTTTTTACAAAGCTGTGGAGTCCTGGATTTTCTTAGCTGAGAGGCTTTCAGATTGACAAGCTTTAAAATAGGTCAGGAACATAATCCAATTTTCATGAAAATTACTAATATAAGATTAACCTGATTTTATTGTCTCAACCCTATAACCCCGACCTGTCCCAGAGTATTGTGCCTGTCAGCTAAGTCCTTCGAAACCCACTTGAGATATAAATTGAGATACAATTCACATAGTAGAAAATTAACTTTTTTATTTATTTTGAGTCGGAGTCTCACTCTGTCGCCCAGGCTGGAGTGCAATGGCACTCAACCTTCTGGGCTCAGGCAATCCTTCTGTCTCAGTCTTCCAAGTAGCTGGAACTACAGGCGCATGCTACCACACTCAACCAATTTTTGATTTATTGTAGAGATGAGGTCTCGCCATGTTGCCCAGGTTGGTCTTGAACCCCTGGGCTCAGGCAATCTTCTTGCCTCGGCCTCCCAAAGTCGTGAGATTACAGGCTTGAACCATCGTGCCCAGCAACATTTACCTTTTTAAAGTGTACAATTCAGTTGTTTCTAGTATATCCACAAAGTTGAACACGCATCATCAAATTAATTTTATAACATTAGCATTTTCATCATCCCCAAAAGAAACCCGAAGGAAACCCCATTAATGATCACTCTTATCTTCTTTAAACCCAGAAAATACCAATCTACTTCTTGACTTTATGGATTTCCCTATTCTGGACATTTAATAGAAATAGATTCATATACTATGTGGTCCTTTATGACTGGTTCTTTCATTTAGCATAATGATAATGTTTTCAGGTTTCACCATGTTGTAGTGGGTATCAATACTTCATGGCTGTTTTATGGCTAAATAATATTTACTTCTGTTTTATGGCTAAATAATATTTCATTGTATGGGTATAAAACAGTGTTTATCCATTCATCAATTGATTAACTTTGGATTATTCTTAGTTTTTGCTTGTTATGAATAATGCTGTTATGAACAGTCTAGGAGAGGTTTTTGCGTGGTCATATATTTTCAGTTTTCTCTAAGACTGGAATTGCTGGGTTATGTAGAAATTCTGTGTTTAACATTTTAAGGAATTGCCCAATTATTTTTCAAAGTACTAGTAGGTATAAAGTGATATCTCATTATGGTTATGATTCCTCTAATGGCTATTGATACTGAGCATCTTTTCATGTGCTTGTTAGCTATTTGTATATCTTATTTGGAGAAATGGCTATTAAAGTCTTCCTCTATTTTTAAATTGGTTTATTTGTTTTTTATTGTTGCATTTTAAGAGTTGTTTATGTATTCTGAATTCAAATTCCTTGTAAGATATATGATTTGCAAATATTTTCTCTCATTATGTGGATTGTCTCTCACTTTCTTGATAGTGTCCTCTGAAGCACAGATGTTTTTAATATTATACAGTGGTGTCATATCCAGGAAACCATTGCCTGGTCCAAGGTCATAAAGATTTTGATTTACTCCTAGATTTTCTTCAGAGAGTTTTGTAAACACTTGTCATTTTTCATCTTTTTTTATTATCGTCATTCTAACAAGTGTGAGGTGATAGTTCATTGGGGTTTTGATTTGTACTTTCCTGATGGTTAGCAATATTGAACTTTTTTTTCACATATCTGTTGGCCTTTTGTATGTCTTCTTTTGAGAAATATCTGTTTAGATCCTTTGCTCTTTATTTTAGGGGTTTTTGTTTTTCTTGCTACTGAGTAGAGTTCTCTATTTTTAAAACATGGACATTTACAGTTATAAATTTCCCTCTAAACACTGTCTACATTGTGTCCATGAATTTTGGTGTTTTTTTCCCCCATTTCCATTTATCTCAAAGTAATTTCTAATTTCCCAAGAGAGTTCTCCTTTGAGCCATTGGTTTATGTAGCAGTATGCTGCTCGATTTCCACATATTTGTGAATTTCTTAAAGTTTCTTCATGTGTTCATTTTAATTTTGGTTAGAGGACATACTTTTAAAAAATTTCATTTTATTTTTTGTAGAAACAGGGTCTCACTATTTTGCACAGGCTTGTGTTGAACTCTTGGCCTTCAGCAATCCTCCCATCTCGACCTCCCAAAGTGCTGGATTTATAGGCATGAGCTACTTGCACCTTATCTGATGCTCTTTATATTTAGGCAAATTCTTTTTTAATTTATGGAGGCTTGTTTTATGGCCAGGCATATGTCTGTCCTGAAGGACGTTCCATGTGTACTTGAAAAAAAAAAGTATATTCTGTTGTTGGGGAAAGTGTTATTTAGATGTCTGTTTGGTCTACTTGAGTTTTAGTGTTGTTCAGGTCTTTTATTTCTTTCTTGATCTTTGGCCTGGTTATTCATTATTGAAAGTGAAATATTGAGGTCTCCAATTGTTATTATTTAATTGATGATCTTGCTGCAGTTCTGTCAGTTTTTACTTTGTGTATTTTCAGATTCTGTTGTTATATGTATACATGTTTATGATTTTTAATATTTTTGATGGTCTTATCCTTCTATCATCATAACAATGTCCTTCTTAAAGTCTATTTTGTCTGATATTAGTATAGTCACTCAAGCTCTCTTTTGGTTACTTTATGCATATGCATCATATCCCTCTCATCAGCCTTTTGTTGCCAACTTTTTTTGTCCTTGAATCAAGTATATATCTTATAGACAACATACGGTTTTCTTTCTTTTTTTGTATTGGAAAGTATATTTGTTTATTTATTTATTTATTTTTCTTTTGAGTTGTAGTCTCACTGGTATCCAGGCTGGAATGCAGTGGCATGCTCATGGCCCACCGCAGCCTCAGCCTGCTGGGCTCAGGTAATCCTTCTGCCTCAGCATTTCAAGTAGCTGAAACTACAGGCGTGTGCCTCCCCGCCTGGCTGGTTTTTTGATTTACTGTAGAGAAAAGGTCTTGGCAAGTTGCCCATTCTGGTCTCCAACTCCTAGGCTCAGGCAATCCTCTTGCCTCCTTCTCCCAGAGTGCTAGGATTACAGGCATGATTACAGTGCTAGGATTACAGTCCTCTTGTGATAGGTAGCATCTAACCCGGAAAATATCGTTTATTTAAAAAGTAAATTAGAGCGAGAGAGAGAGAGAGAGAGAGAGAGCGAGCAAGAGAAAAGGAGAGAGAGAAAAAGGGGTGGGGTGGAGGGAGAGGGAGAGAGAGAGAGACAGACAGACAGACAGAGACAGAGACAGAGAGAGACAGAGAGAGAGAGGAGATTCACCTCCCCAAGGTAAGGGAGGAGGCCTAAACTAGGAAATATGGTAGTGGCCGTAGCTCAAAGAGTCACGTAGCCCAACCAGGGTTTATGAAAGCAATGGCCTGGATCACGTTTTTCAATTAATTCCTTCAATCTTTGCCTTTTGACTAGAGTGTTTAATCAACTTGCATTTAGTGCAACAACTGATATGGAAATATTTAAATCTGTCATATTGCTATTTGTGTTAAATATTTCTTTTTTTTTTTTTTTTGAGTTGGAGTCTCACTCTGTCGCCCAGACTGGAGTGCAGTGGCCGCTCCCGGCCACCGCAGCCTCGACCTGCTGGGCTCTGGCGATCCTTCTGCTCAACCTTCCAAGTAGCTGGAACTACAGGCACGCGCTACCATGCCCAGCTGATTTTTTGATTTATTGTAGAGATGAGGTCTGGCCAAGTTGCCCAGGCGGGTCTCGAACCCGCGGGCTCAGGCAATCCACTCACCTCAGCCTCCCAAGGCATGGGAATACAGGCTGAGCCACCGAGCCCGGCTTGTGTTAAATATTTCTTGCTCCTTTTTTTGTCCCTCTAGCGCTCCATTATTGCCTTCTTTTTGTTACATATATTTTTATTGTATCATTTTAATTCCTCTCCTTTTCTTTTTGAGTTGGGTTTGGCTCTGTCACCTGGGCTGGAGGAGTGCGGTGGCATGATCATGCATGGCTCACTGCAGCCTCGACCTCCTGGGTCCAATTGATCCTTCTAGTTCAGCCTCCAGAGTAGCTGGGACTACAGAAGAGAGCCACCACGTCTGGCTGACTTTTTTATTTTTGTTTTTCTGAGTTGGGGTCTCACTCTGTTGCCCAGGCTAGAAGGCAGTGGCATAATCATAGCTCACTGCAGGCTTGAATTCCTAGGCTCAGGTGATCCTTCTGGCCCAGCCTCCCAAGAAGCTGGGACTACAAGTGTGAAACAACATGCCTGGCTAACTTTTTGTTTTTTTGTAGAGACAACTTCTTGCTATGTTGTCCAGGCGGGCCTTGAACTCCTGGGCTCAAGCAACCTCCCGCCTTGACCTCCCAAAGTGCTGGGATTACAGGCGTGAGCAACTGTGCCAGGCTTCCTTTTTTTCATTTTTAACTATATTTTTTAGTTGTTTTCCTACTGTTTATTCCCTCTACTGTCAATCCTCTTCTTATAGTATTACGATAGTTGTTCACGGTCCACTTATGAGTGAGAACATGTGATACTCAGTTCTCTGTTTCTGCGAAAGATCACTCAGTATTATGGACTCTAATTCCATCCAGGTTGCTGAGAAGTTCATGATTTTGTTCTTCTTTATGGCTGCATAATATTCCATTGTGTATAGGTACCACATTTTTTTATCCAGTCCTCTTGTGATAGGTAGCACAGTTGGTTCCATGTTCTTGCTATTGTGAATAATGCAATGAGCATGTGTGTGCAGGTGTCTTTTTCATAGAGTGATTTGAGTTCTTCCAGGTATACTCCTAGTAGGGGGATTGTGGGGTCATATGAAAAGTCTATTTTCAGAACTTTTAGGAATCGCCACACTGTTTCCACAGAGGCTGCACAGTTTACACTCCCACCAACAGTGAGGAAGTGTTCCCTTTTCGCCACATCCTCTCCAGCATCTGTTATTTTTTGAGTTATTGATGATGGCCGTTCTGACTTGAGTTAGGTGATATCTCAGTGTAGTTTTAATTTGCATCTCCTTGATGACTAGTGAGGTTGAACATTTCTTCATGTATCTGTTGCCTGTGTGTATGTCTTCTTTTGAGGACTGTCTATTCATATCTTTTGCCCACTTTGTAATGGGGCCGTTTGTTTTTTTCTTTTCAGCACATTTGAGTTCCT
>CAUYQG010121548.1:0-16398 GCA_963574415.1 Tarsius wallacei | reverse complement strand
CACTTTGGTAGGCCGAGGCGAGCAGACTGCCTGAGCCTGCGGGTTTGAGACCAGCCCGAGCAACTTGGCGAGACCTCCACAATAAATCAAAAATTAGCCAGGTGTGGTAGCGCGCACCTGTAGTTCCGGCTACTTGGAAGGCTAAGGTGGAGGGATCGCCTGAGCCCAGAGGATTGATGCTGGGGTGGCCGTGAGTGTGTCGCTGCACTCCAGCCTGGGCAGCGCAACGAGACCCCAGATCAAAAAAAAACAAGAAAAAGAAGTGCGACTAAGGAGAATGTTTATCTCCTGGTCCTGCCTAGAACTACTACTTTTGTTGTCTTGAGTTTGTCTGTTTTGATCTCTGTAAGTGTCCCTACAGTTACACATTTTTCGTATTTGAATTATCACTTCTTTTTCTCAAGACTGATGCACTCGTTCATGAGAATTTTCAGTATTATTGACTGTAATTATTTAAAATTCAAATGGTAGATGAATTACACTATACTCACTCTCTATCCATCGTTGGAGAGTGAATACAGTGTAATGATTGAAAGCCTGGGTTCTGAGGCTATGCCACTAAGTGAGTGACCTTCTTCTGTTAAATGGGAGCATGATAGCCCAGATCTCATCAGGTTGTCGTGAGAAATAAAATAATTGATGTTTACAAAGTACTTAAAGCAGCGCTTAGTGAATAATAACTACTCAATAAATGTTAGGCCGGGCATGGGGGCATGCACCTATGGTTCCAGCTACTCAGGAGGCCAAGGTGGGAGGATCCCTTGAACCTAGGAGTTCAAGGCAGCAGTGAGCTATAATCAAGTCACTTCACTCCAGCCTGGGAGACAGAGATCCTGTCTTGGAAATAAAAAAAGGGAGAGAAAAATTAGTCATTACAGTCATTATTGCATTGACCCTATTGGTGTCACCTTTTATTATACTGATCTGCACCACGCTGAAACTGGGATTTGCTCCGTGGGACATTCTCTGTGTCTACCTATTACTCTCTCACGTACTTCCTGGCAGTGTTTTGTCTTCCTGCATGTTTTCTTTATCTGCTTTCTTCCTCTCTTCACAGTGTCATGGGAAGGATTATATAGACTTTTGTTTCTTCCCCCAACAAATCCCATTGAAGCAAAATTTAGTCGGGTGTTTCTTACTACCAGAAGAATTGGAAAAACACCACTAGTTTGGAATAGTCAACTCCTATTCTTGTTCAGTTGCTTTAACTCTCCTAGAGCCTTAAGTCTTCTGGGATTTCAGCAATGTGCTCTCACTAACCCCAGCAGCATTCTGGTTAAGCAGCATATGCCAGGATTATCAATTCGCTGATGAGAAACACACCAGGTGCACACACACTGAGATGCATCCTTTGCACACAGAACTGGGTTGTCAAGGAGGTGAAATATGTTCACTTCAGGATACATTTTGGAAAACTGAAGTAAAGAAATGTACCCAGAAAAACACATTTTAGAACGCTGGTATAATTAAAAAATATATATTTGGTCTTTGTCACTGACTTCTGGCATTGAGTTTAAAGACCCTTGGAGATTCCTGAATGATAGGAACTTCTTTTTTTATTCATGAACCCTTTTGGACCATACCTGGGCTTATGCTAATGAGATGACTAACTGTGGGCCCTTGGTTTCTTTTCTCTCTTTTTTGAGTTGAAGTCTCACTCCATCGCCCAGGCTGGAGTTCCGTGGCATGCTCTCGGCCACCCCAGCGTTGGTGGGCTGGGCTCCGGTGATCTTTCCACCTCAGCTCTCCAAGTAGCTGGAACTACAGGCACGCACTACTATGCCTGGCTAATTTTTGATTTATTGTAGAGATGAGTTCTCGCCATATTTCCCAGGCTGGTCTCGAACCTGCAGGCTCAGGTAATCCTCTCGCCTCGGCCTCCCTCCCAAAGTGCTGGGATTACAGGCTTGAGCCACCGCACCTGGACCTTAACTTTTTTTCTTTGTATGTATTTGTTTTTAATAGCTTTAGGAGGATAAATAGTCTTTGACTACATGGTTGCATTGTATAGTGCGAAGAAGTCTGGCTTTAAGTGTATCCACCACTCCCACCTGTGCACATTGTACCTGATAGGTAATTTTTTGTTCCTCTGCCCCTTCCCTCACTTCTGAGTCTCCAATGTTCATTACACCAGTCTCTATGACTTTGAAAATCCTTAGTTTAGCTCCCACTTATAAGTGAGAACATGCAGTGCTTGATTTTCTGTTCCTGTGTTAGTTCACTTAGGATAATGTTCTCCAATTCCATCCAAGTACCTGCAAACATTCTAGAGCATTATTAAGCCTGAAGGGAGTCATGGAAACCCCTGAATTTACAGTTGGCTAGGCAGAAGTGCAGTTGTCCTCACTTGGTGCTGGCAGTTTTGCAGGACTGAGCCCTTAACTTGTGGGATCTAATGGTAACTCCAGATAGTCACAGAACTAAATTTAGAGCATCCACTGAATGTCGGAGAATTGCTGTTGAAACCACATAAGGACTTTGGAGAAACTGGCTATAAGAACCTTCTTCTTTTGGCCAAGTACTTAGTCCTCTGTTGCCTTCAGAGAAGCACGTTTAAATCCTTGATGACAGAGCACAGTATTCAACAGATCGTTTTTGAAGTGAAAGAAAATATATCTGGGATAGGTGGGTAAACAACATCTTGTGGCATTCAAAGTTCTGAGGCCTGATAGGCTCCCTGGTGTGATAATGAGCTCCCGTTTCCACAGTCACACATGAGGTTTATCAGATTTGTGATTTGTTCTGCTGAAACTCCCCAGAGTGGATCCAATTATCTTACTGTGTAAAAGCAACATCATGGAATTGGGTACATCAAAGGAAATATAAACTGTAGTGGGAATGGCGTTTTAGAGCACATTTCAAATAACCTGCGACTGGACTTATCTGTGTGGCAGATTCCCATTAAAAAATGGTTGTGAAGGTCAAATTATACCTATCAAAATGCATCAATTTTGTGCCCAGTTAGTTCTGATTCTGTTGCATTATTTAAAAATAGAATTCCACTTTATTTTGCAAATACATTTATTTTTTTCCCTACATTTGTTATATTTTTATTGTTACATTTTTGTTAGTATTTATTTTGTATGTAATTGGAGTGAGAATTGTAGGGGCGAATAGGGGGTGGTCCCTTTCCTCTCCATCATGAAGGTCATGGTCAGCATTTCTGTAACAAAAACAAATTAACACAAAAAAAGCAAAACAAATGTATTTGATCATAGTTTTATATGACACAGGAGGCTTTAGAATGAAGACTCAAGGACCCAGGGTGAAATGTCTATTTTTATGCTTAGGTTTCATGAAGCAGGGACAGCATGTAAAAATGTGATTGAACAAAAAAGATATGAGCTGATGGCAATAGACTGAGTGGGGAAACCCAGCAAGGCCTGTTTGTTCAGATTCTTCTTAGCCTCTTGTAGCATTTCTTCTCTGATATGTGGTAGAATCCCTCTGGAATGAGGGTCTTAATTGCTTTATGGACAGCTGTTACATAAAAAGGCGGGGGAAGGTAAGAGTAATGCTTTTGGCTTCATGGCTGGATTTGGGAATAGCGGTTCGGTGTCTATGGCCGCCTCGGGGAATTCTAGTTTTTATGATTTTTCTCTGGAAGAATGCGGGGTGAGAGGCGGGAGGGCAGGGGAAGGTTAGAGAGAATCTTTGCTGCTGAGGCCTTTACTTTGGGGTATCACCTTCCGAACCCCAACATTGCCATTCATGTCCCTCAAAAGCTCTGATATCTCAGGATTGGTCATTGAGTGCCTATGTGCTCTGGGTTGCTGCACCTCGGAGGATAAATTGGGAATGGAAAGGTTTCTGGGCATTGGCACTCTGACCTCCAAAGACAGAAGAGTGGAAGACACTGTCTCTGGGGATTTGGGATCAGATAAAGGAGGCACTCCTTGAAGTCAGAGAGCCCAGAATCCAGGAGCACAGCTCTGGCCTGGTCCTGCCTCTGTATAAATGCGACCTACCTCCTTCTTACCTTTTCCCCCTAATCTGTTGGCATAGGGGTTTATATAGCATCACATCAGGACTTTTTCACATTGTTAAACCCTTAATAAGTCATTAAAGACAGAACCAAGTTGATGAGCCGTGTATGGCTTGCTTAATCATGTTCTTATTGTCAGTCATGTAGGTTGCTTACAAATTTTGCTTTTATAAATACAGCTGTAATAAAATCTTTGTCTGTAGAGCTTTTTCCACATTTAGGCTAAATACCCACAAATTGATTCCTGAATATTTTAAGGCTTTGGACACATTTGCCAAATAACTTTCCAGAGGGCCCTATCTTCGAAAGGGCAGTGTCTAAAGGTTCATTTTTTTTTTTTTTTGGTTCCTCTACCAGCATTTTAATAATTTTTAAAAACCCTTTCCAACATAGTAGCTGAAAAATGGCCTATTTCTTTGATAAATATTTCCTTGATTTCTCTTGACGTTAAATATCTTTTTCCCATGTACCTGTTAACCATGTCTTTCTTCTTTTCAGGTACTTTGCCAAACTCTGAGCTGTTTTTCTTCTCACAACCTGTAATTGCAGAATGAGGCCTATCAGGGATTGGCAAGAACATCAGCAGTTGCATAGAAGACCCAGCATACAGCTCAGGAATCCAACTTTTTGGGTCCCACTTTAGAAATCACAATTGTTAACTAGTTTGTGGTTTGCAACACAAGAGGTAGGAATCCATATTCGTTCATTGATTTGACAAACATTTCTTATGGGTCTTCTATATTCCAGACTGCTTTAGGCACAGAAAAATAACGTCTTCCTCTATAAGTGTACAGTCTAGTGAGGAGAAAAAGAAGAACATAAACATCACTAAGTCTTTTTTTTTTTAAAGACAGGATCTTGCTGTGTCGCCCAGGCTGGGGTAAAGTGGTAGGATCATAGCTTCCTGTAGCCTCCAACTCCTGGGCTCAAGGGATTCTTCCACCTCAACCTCCTGAGTAGCTGGGACTACAGGTGCACACCACCATGCACAGCTATTTTTTTTTTTTTTTTTTGTAGAGACAAGGTCTTGCTATGTTGCCTAGGCTCTTGGCCTCAAGTGATCCTCCTGCCTCAGTCTCCCAAATTGCTGGGATTACAGGCATGAGCCACTTCGCCTGGCGTAAGTTTGTTGCTTAGTAAATTAAAAGGTGTTAGGTGTTATGAAAAAAAGGAGTTATAAGAGTGGCTTTGAAAGAACTGGAAGGTGCTGCAAATTTAAATAGAGTGATCAGGGCAGACCTCAGTGAGAAGGTGAGAAAGAGTGTACCAAACGTAGCCTGTCATGAAGAAGGAAGCTTGAATGACCAACATGGAGTGAGTGGCAGATGGAGGAATAGGAGTTGAGGTCAGAGAAGTCCAATGGTGGATCTTGTAGCGTCTAGGGGGGTCATTGCAAGGATTTGAGCCTTTCTCAGAGTGAGATGGGAGGACCAGAAAGTTTCAGCCTGAGGAGTGATGAGCTCTGTCTTGTATTTGAAATGAATTTTCTAGCCAGCGACTACATTCAAAACAGACTGCAGAGGGCCAAGGGCAGAAGCTGGGGTCCCAGACAGCCTGCTACAAATACCCACAGTCCTCACGTGGCCACAGAGCTGGTGAGTGAGAAGACCCAGGATCCTGGCAGAGCTGGTGGGATTTTCAGAGGGAGTGAATATGAGGTGACAGAAAGGATGGAGCCAAGGACCAGTTTCTATTTAAGACCCACAGGTTGTTCTGCACACCCTGGTGCCTTAATTAATGTTTCTGAACATTTATAAAGTTAAAACTAGAAACAAATTTACTCATGGAGCGAACTCCAGGTATTTACAGCCATGAGAATGGATCCCTGCTTGAGAATTGAGAAGGGATAGTGTTTTTATCCATTTTAATGAGATGAAAAATAAGAATGATATTGAGATTATGACATTTGGTCCATCCTTTTACCAACTTCATATATTCTGGTATGACTTTACTTAATTGAACTAAGATAAATATTTCCTATCTTGGCAAGCTCTTTTGAATCTTATATAGGATATATGCCTGATATCTTTTTGTTGTTGTTAGAACAACAGGTGTGCCACGTCTAATTTCCTTGCAAAATAAAATTCTGTTTATTGTTAGACAACATTGTTTCACACATACATAAAAAAGTCCAAAAATAAAATAAAAAAAAACAGCAACTTCATAGGCAAAAGAAAAAATAAAAGAAACTTTTTCTCTTTGACCTTTTAAACCATCTCGTATACAACAACTACTTATACTACAGCTAAGTACATACACAAAAAAGTTACTGGAATGCTTGGAATAAGACTGTATTTTGTTGTTATTTTTGCTTTTTTAAGTTTTTTTCCCCCCCTTTTGAGATTTATAACAAACATGATCACTACACGAGTAAGTCAGACACAAGACAGAGAATGCTCAAAGGCTGGTTTGGGCATCCTCGATCATTAAAAATGACTGACCCCTAACAAAATATATAACATGTAAAAATACAAGCAAATTTTCTTTGTAAAGTACTTTTTTTTCTTTTTTTTTTTTTTTTGAGTTGGAGTCTCACTCCTGTTGCCCAGGCTAGAATGCAGTGGCACGCTCATGGCCACCGCAGCCTCGACCTGCTGGGCTCCGGCGATCCTTCCGCCTCAGCCTTCCAAGTAGCTGGAACTACAGACGCACGCCACCACGCCTGGGTAGTATAAAGTACTTTTTAAAAGCAGAATGTTGGAAATTATGCTTTTTTCCTCCCCCGTCTCAAGTACTTGTAGTTTTGGTGGGTGGCATAGAGCACGTGTTACCTGCAGGTGGCGCTGCCTGGGCATCTCTACTCCAAGAGGACCACGTTTAGATTCTGAGACAAAAAGTGGAGGGTGAATAGGTCACAGTGACCTTTTTAAAAAAACTTAACTTTTCCTTTTTTGCCGTCTGGTCATCCTGATCGGTCTTCTGTTTCTTAATATCAACATCATGATCCACATAATCTTCAGCTCCCCATGTGCCCACAGAAGTCTCAGCTTCCTCATCGTCATCTCCGTCCTCTTCCTCACCATCCCCCTCTTCTCCCTCCTCCTCTTTCTCCCCCACCTTCTTCCTCTTCTTCATTTACCTCATCACCAGCCTTCTGCTTCCCATTTTCCTAATTAGCATTCTCATTAGCAGGGTCATCTCTTACCTTCTCTCCCCAATCCCCCACCTTCCTTCTTCTAAGTCCTTTTTTTAAATTTTTTATTATAAAGATGTGGGGTGCAATTCAGGGTTAGGTATACAAATGCTGATTATGCAGGTACCCTTAAGTCCTTTTTGATCATCTTGGAGTTGGTGTCCACAGCTGCGTGTGACACAGTTGTGATCTCATGCAGTGGTGATCCCATGCAATGGAATGAAAAGAAAGCAAGGGTTTGGTGATTCTTGTGACAAAGTGGGAACAATGCAAAGATGACTTTTCAGTGAACTCAGCAACACTTGCAGTGATTTGATTTCATGTTCATATGGTGTCTGGGTTGTTAGGCACACTGAAAGTGGATGACAAATCACAGGCAGAAAGAAGTCAGATGCATGTTAGTTTTCAGTAGGTGTGCTCTCTCTCTCTTAAGGGGTTTAACTTTTTATGTAGACGTGTAGGTCATTTTGTGATTCAAGATGTGTTCAGTTATAAATGCTAGTCATTGTTTTTAAAGGAAGGGGTTTAACTTTTTCAGTATTCTATTTTCTTATCTAAAATTTAATTAAAAAGAAAAAAGGGTCTTGCAGATTCCACTGCAGAGACCAAAATGTGACGACCGGGTGAGTTGACAGGGAACAGCTGGTTGACTATCTCTGTGATGGCTTCTATTTTGGGAAAGTCTGGGATCACATTGCTTCACTGTTCTGATGTTCTCAGTGACTTCAGCTGAGCACTGGTGGAGTGAGGGGGTGAGGGAAACACAGACCTTACAGTCATTTTAGCAACCTAGTGATGTGATCGATGGGAAAAATGCCCCGGAACCAAGAGAAGAGCCAAGGCTGCCCATTGCTGTGTAAAATTGGGCAAGCCATTTAACACTTTTAAACTTCAGTAAAAAGGAAAATGATTCTTATTGTGCTGTTTCTTAAAGTCATGTGAGTCTCAAAAATGAAAATGATGTGATCGAAAATTGTTTTGTGAACACTACTAAAGCCTAATACAAATAGTAGCCTCTATTATTGATTTAGCTATAAGGTACATCATTCATACATGTAAATATCTCATATTTGACTGGGTGTGGTGGCTCACACTTATAATCCCAGCACTTTGGAAGGCTGAGGTGAGAAGATCACTTGAGCCTAGGAGCTCGAGACCAACCTGGGCAACATGGCAAGACCTTGTCTCTACAAAAAAGAAAAAAAAAAAAAACAGGCATGGTCGCACTTGCTTGTAGTCCCAGCCACTCAGGAAACTGAGGCAGAAAGATTGCCTGAGCCCAGGAGGTTAAGGCTGCAGTGAGCCATGGTTGTGCTACTGGACTCCAGCCTGGATGACAGAGTGAGGCACTTACTCAAAAAAACAAAAAAAAAGGAAAGAAAAAAGAAAAAAAAAGTTATACTCAATGATTGCACACATATTCCTTCATCATCCTAAAATTTATATTGAGTTTTCTGGACATGAAGAGTCCATTATTTTATTATGGTAATTTCCCACTCTGTGAACCTGGTCATTACAAAGGTCATAGTGGAATTTAATCTTTAACCTGTGTGAATGTGTGATTAGCAGGAGGAAAAAAAAAAAGAAAGGTGACAAAGCCTTCCAGAAGGTGGACAAGGCCTTCCAAATGGTCCAGTCCAATTTCCTCAACTTGAAGAAGCTAGGATCCACAGTGTTACAGGATTGGCTGTGAGATTGCATGACTAGTGAGAGCAGAACCATGCATGACAGGATGCCAAGTCAACAGACTCCTGGTCTAGCAAGCTTGCTGCTTCATTTTGCTTCTTCCATACATTTATACAATCTTCTCATACGTATGAACACAGAGAATTATGCCTCATGTGCATATATATAAATATAAATATTATATAACATTCTTACCCCAGTTTCTTTCCTTCGAGCAAGAAGTTTCCACTAAACTTTAAACAATTTCACTCAAAGCCCAAAGCTGCCAGGCTCGGTGGCTCAGCCTGTAATCCCAGCTCTTTGGGAGGCCGAGGCGAGTGGGTTGTCTGAGCCTGCAGGTTCATAGACCAGCTCAGGCAATTTGGCCAGAGCTCATCTCTACAATAAATAAAAAATTAGCCGGGCATGGTGGTGCACACCTGTAGTTCTGGCTACTTGGAAGGCTGAGGCAGAAGGATCACCTGAGCCCAGCAGGTCGAGGCTGCGGTGGCCATGAGCGTGTCACTGCACTCCAGCCTGGGCAACGGAGTGAGACTCTAACTCAAAGTAAAAATAAAATAAAATAAAAAGCCCAAGGCTAAAAAAGTGGAGGAAGCAGAGGACACATATTTTCAGAGCAACACCTAATCCAGAATTGCTTTTCTTCTTAGCCCTTAATTAACTTCTTTTGAAATTCAAATTTTTTCCAGATATTTCTGAAATCTTATTATATGTGATTGACCTGAGACTGTCTCACTTTTAAGGAAATATTTCTGGAAGCCCACCCAACACTCTCATTGCACCTCCTGTGGCTATCCTGTCCTCCAGGAAGGCTGGGGAAGGTGGGTTGGGTTTCACGGTTTGCTTTTAGTAGGGGAACTCTCTTTAAAAAATTTTTTTAGATCAGGCACATGCCTGTAATCCCAGCAAATTGGGAGGCCAAAGTGGGAGGATTACTTGAGCCCATGAGTTTGAGTCCAGCCTGGGCAGCCTGACAAGATCTCGTACCTACAAAAAAAAAAAAAAAATTAGCTAGGCATGATGGTGTATACCTGTAGTCTCAGCTACCTGGGAGGCCGAGGTGGAAGGATCACCTGAGCCCAGGAGTTTGAGGCTGCAGTGAGCCATGATCATACATGATCGTGCCACTGCACTCCAGGCTGGGCAATAAAGTGAGACTCCAACATAATTTTTTTTTTTGGACACAGAGTCTCTCTCTGTTGCACAGGCTAGAGTGGAGTGCAGTGATGACATCATAGTTCCCAACAGCCTCCAACTCCTGAGCTCAAGTGATCCTCCTGCCTCTGTCTCCTGAGTGGCTGGGACTACAGGGTCACACCACCACACCCAGCTAGGGGCTCTCTTATCAAGTGTGAGTGGAGGCTGACTTGGGTGAGGCCACTGGCTTCTTGACCACAGGAGGCTTTCTTGAGCACCAACCAAAGCAACCTCCTCCCTTGCCTTTAGGCTCCAATATCCATGTTGTGCTTTTCTTACTAGGATGCATCACTTTCTAAATGTATCATCTTGATTTATTTGTGTACTTACTTGTTGTCTCTCTCTTCGTGAGAGTGTAGGTTTCCTAAGAGCAGAGAGGTAGGCTGTGATGTCCACCAGTGCACCTCGAGTGACCAGATAAGTGTCTGGCACTCTTATAATATTTATTCTTTTAATAAAAGGGCTGGGCATGGTGGTTCAAGCCTGTAATCCCAGCACTTTGGGAGGCTGAAGTGAGGGGATTGCCCAAGTCCACGGGTTCGAGAACAGCCAGGGCAACTTGGCAAGACCTTATCTCTACAATAAATCAAAATATTAGCAAGGCATGGTAGCACGTGCCTGTGGTTCTGGTTACTTGGAAGGCTGAGGTGGAAGTATCACCTGAGTCCAGCGGGTTGACGCTGGGGTGGCAATGAGCGTGCCACTGCATTCCAGCCTGGGCAAGCACTCCAGCCTGGGCGATGGAGTGAGACTCCAACTCAAAAAAACAAAAAAGAAAAAGAATAAAAGGATTGTGGGTTTAATGCACTGAACACTTATAAGACTTTGGATCCATATTATCCAATCACCTCCCCAAAATGTCAGAATTCACAACTTCATCAGCAATGTCTATGAGTATTTCTTTTTCCCTTGCATCTTCTCTGAACCCTGGTATTGTAACTCAATTTTTTAAATCCTTATTAAAAAAATTAGCCTGATGTTGTGGTGCACACCTGTAGTTCCAGCTACTCGGGAGGTTGAGGTGGGAAGATCACTTGAGCCTGGGAGTTCAAGGCTACGGTGAGCTATGATCCTATGATAGTGCCACTGCACTCCAGCCTGGGCAACAGAGCATGACTTTTTCTCTGGAAAAAAAAAAAAACTAAATTAGTTTTCAAAAAATCCTTGTTAATATGACAGGAAAAATATTTAAATAATTTTTTATTTTAATTCATCTTTCTTTGTTGCAATGCATTTTAGGAAGATTTGTATTCAGACTAATTAAGATTTATTTTTACATCATGGTAACCTAACATATAAACTTGAGTGATCAGGAAAATTCAGTTAAGTTGATGCCTCCTGTTAATCTTCCCCAAGAATGCTTGGTAGATTAAAGAGGACTAGACCAGCCTGTCTCAGTTATGAAGATCAAACACAAATGAAAGTATTCTGAGAAGTGTAAACAAGTCATGCAATCGGAATGATTTATTTTACCCAAGAAGGAGTGCAAAAGACAACAGTTTCACTCCAGTAGCACGTTTAACGTTCTCAAGGGATACCTGGTTATGTCTGGTAAGATAGTCTCAGGTTCAGAACTATAAGGATGGAACAGAAAGGAAGAAACTGACTGGCTCTTTTCCCAATGATTTATTTGCCCACGGAGCATTCCTAATGAATACACACAGGACTCATGGCTCATAAGGACCAATTAACCCACTTGAGCAGTGGATTCTAGCCTCGCAAATGCATGGAAAGAGAACTCTTGGCATCTGAAGAGATCTGGCTCTAGTCACATGTCTACAGATCAAAGGGAAATTTTAAAAAACTTTTTTTTTTCTGTGATTCTGTGAACTATGTCTATAACTTAGGGCTGAATTCATTTGAAATCTCTCTTTTCCTAAACATTTTGGCAGCCCACGTGTGAAGGGCCTGGCAGGGAAATGTGATGGTGGTCGGGGCGGCGGGGTTGGGAGCAGGGATACAGCCTTTCAAGGGCACTGCTGGCTGCTGTCACTCTGGAGCTCTCCTGGGACCACAGGGTGACCGGGCTCAATCCGCTCTCTACCCAGTTCTTCTGGGTGTTTTGGTCTGTTGATTTTCCAGTTTCCCCAAGCAACATATCTTTTGCTTTCTCGGCATGTTTGGAAAGGATTTTTTGCTAAGACTACAGGGCAGGCAAGGGAGAGTTCTTGTGTTTACACTGTCTGATACAGGGCACTCTTTTTTCTTAAGTTCTAGATTCAGGGGGTACACACACATGTTCATTACATATTGTATAGTGTATACATATCGTACAGTGGTGGGGATTGAGTCTCAGATGGCCCTTTCCCCAAATAGTGAACATTGTGCCCCATAGGTAATTTCTGAACCCTAAGTCCCCTCCCCACCTTTCCCCTTATTGGTGTTCCATCTTTGTGATCAGTTAACTACCATATGAGTGAGAACATGTGGGAGTTGGTTTTCTGGGGCATTATTCCAAGAAGAGGTCTGCATGGTTACAGACATCCCTAACGTCAGTTTTTCCTAAGCATTGAAATAAATCGAAGAATTACCAGTTGACTTGACAAAGTCATTTCCCAAAGGGCCTTCAGTGTTTGATAAATACTTTTCCTTTTCTGGAATTTCCATTCTAGTTATTACTTTGGGAAGTAGAAAGCACACCCATCACAAAATACCTAACCTTTAAGCTCCCTCTTTGGAATTCAGTATAATTAAAAGCAGCGAGTATTTAAGTTTCCAGTGATGCCAGCCCTATGAGAGAAATGTGGGGCCATCCAAGAAGCAGAAGTCCTGTAAATGATGTTCTAATTATGAAAAGTAATAAAAACTCTTTTCTGGTTTTCAGTTCTCAATTAATTTGTGTGAGAAGAGCTTTCTCCAGATAGAAGGGATAATGAACTCTTTTTTTTTTTTTTGAGTTGGGGTTTCATTCTGTCACTGAGGCTGGAGTGCAGTGGCACAATCATGGCTCACTGAAACCTCGATCTCCTGGGCTCAAGCAATCCTTCCGTCTCAGCCTCCCGAGTTGCTGGGACTACAGACATGCGCCACTAGACCCGACTAATTTTTTGACTTTTTTTTTTTTGTAGAGGCGAGGGCTCGCTGTGTTGCTCAAGCTGGTCTCGAACTCCTGGTCTCAAACGATTCTCTCATCTCAGCCTCCCAAATTACTGGGATTACAGGCATGAGGCACCATGCCTGGCCTGGGACAATGGACTTCTTTAACTTGGTTCCCTCATTCTGCAGAGAAACAAGGAAGAGGTTCCCATGGGATTCACTCAGTGGCAGATGTCTTCTTTTAAAGTGTTCAAACCGTCACATTTCATCACCCCGTAGTATATGAGGCCCAACAGGGCGAGGTATTCAACTTTGGAAACGGTGATAGAGGATGACAGAGAGGCAGTATTCTCCTAAGCAGAAGTGAAATACCAAATGCCATGATTTTGAGTTTTCCTGTGGTTCTTTCCTTAGCATTTGGTAATACCTTTGTTTCTGGGGGGGTCAGTAATATCCAGTCTTTACTTCCTAGCCCTGTGAGGCTACTGTGTCTTATTCTCACACCACACTGACGCTTCTCTCCAGTGACCCTTCTCTCTTATAGGGGTTTTTTTTTTAATGACAGCTTTATTGATATATAATTCATGTATTATGCAATTCACACATTCGGAGTGTACAATTCAATATATATTTTTAGCATATTTGTAGCATATGGGCAACCGTCACCATGGCTAACTTTAGAAGCTTTCCTTTCTTTTTTTAAAGGGGGGAGTTTTCCAGTGAAAACCAGAACACCTGCTAGACAAGTTCTAAGAGCTGCAACACTCAACTTCAGAACGTTTTCATCACCTGAAGGAAATCTGAAGCAGCCTTTAGCTATAAATTCTCTATCTCCATCTCCTCCAGCCCTAAGCAAACACTAATCTACCTTCTTTCATTTCATTTTATTTTATTTCTTTAACAAAGATAAATCTTTTCTGTTGGGTGCTGTGGTTCATGCCTGTAATGCCAGCACTTTTGGAGGCTGAGACGGGAAGATTGCTTGAACCCAGGAGTTTGAGACCAGCCTGGGCAACATGGCAAGACCTCATCTCCACAAAAAATCAAAAAATTAACTGGACATGGTGGCGCATGTTTGTAGTCACTGCTGCTCAGGAGGCTGAGGGTAAAGGATTGCCTAAGCCCAAGAGGTAGAGGCTGTCATGAGCCATGATTGTGCCACTGCACTCCAGCCTGGGCAACAGAGTAAGACCCAAACTCAAAAAAATATCTGAAGCTCTCACAAATCAGCCCTTTGGAATAAATCTCGATCTCACTCTGCCACTATTTTTGATCAGTTTTTTCCCAGAGCTGCACCTTGACATGTGTACTCCCCTTCAGTCGGAGCCAGTGAACTGAGGACCAGACACTGCCATGACAAAGGCAGCCCTGTGGAGAGAAAGTTAGGGTCAGGGTAGGCACAGTGTTCTCAGGTGGACTGAAAATCTCCATTCCACCTCTGGAGAACCTCCTCAGCCTTGCTCCAGCTCCCCGCCGGTGGGGAGTCAACTCTCTGCCTCTTCTCAAGTACAAACACATTTTGCTGTCTAGCTCCTCACTGCGCTTCACTCTGTGGTTTTTCTCAAATTTACATCCCTCTTCTACTCGACCGGCCTTCAGGATTTTTTTTTTTTTATTCACCACACTAGTCAGAGAACAAATGCATAATCCCTCTTCTGGTTTCTGCTGTCAATCAATTTCAATCTTGATCGCCTTCTCAGCCATAACTTTATCTCCTGGCCTTATCTCTTTGGCTTTGTCCTTGGTTTAGGGAGCACAGTGAATCAACATTCTTTATTTATCTTTGCAGGAAGCAGTATCTTAACCACTGCACAGCAGCATTAATCTGTCAAGTCATTCCAAAGACGCAAAGCACTATGTATTATTGCAATGGCGACTTCTCTATTGAAGAGTATTGGCTACTCTCTTGTCAAAATATCTCGACGTATGGTCTTGAATACTGAGAAGGGTAAGAATACAAGAAGGTACAGGTGGGGTTGTTTGGGGGAGGGGTCCCCCTCACCACTGGTGGGCAGGTCAGCAAGTAGAGCCTTGTAAAGGAGGTCTGTGAAACAAGTTTTTTTAAAACAAAATAACAAGTAGAAAAAATTTTAATTATTTTCTTTTGGTTTTCCAGTACAATTTTTTTTTTTGAGTTGGAGTCTCACTGTGTTGCCCAGTTTGGAGTGCATTGGCATGCTCTCAGCCACCACAGCCTTGACTTGCTGGGCTCAGGCAATCTTCCTCCTCAGTCTTCCAAGTATCCAAGTAGCTGGAATCACGCCTGGCTAATTTTTTTTTTTAATTGATTGTAGAGATGAGGTCTCACCATGTGGCTGGTCTTGAACTCACGGGCTCAGGCAATCCTCTCATCCCAGCCTCCCAAAGTGCTGGGATTATAGGCTTGAGCCACCGCACCCAGCCTAGTACAATTTTTATTTTAAAATTTAGATAGCATTTAACCATTCCATTTTCGAATTTTATTTTGCATATGCATGATTCAGGATTTTTTAAATGTCACTGAAAAGTTAGATTCTTCTAGTATGAAATAATTATATTCTTCTGGTACCAGAAAGCCTCTTATTTCTTAAAATAAGCTTAAACATATTTCAGGTATTCTCCCTTTAACGTTAACGCAATCAGGACTCTAAACACTGGAATAAAACTATACGTAATCCAGTAAAACTTTTGTTTTAGGATCTTTCATTTATTCACAATTTACTTCACGAAAAAAGTAAGTATAGACCATGTGATCTCACACATGTGATCTCAGCACTTTGGGAGGCTGAGGTAGGAGAGTCCCTTGAGCCTAAGAGTTTGAGACCAACCTGGACAACACAGTGAGACCTTATCTCCACACACACACACACACACACACACACACTAGCCTGGTGTGGTGGTGTGTGCCTGTAGTTCCAGTTACTCAAATTATTCTCCTAAAAAAATTTTAAATTTTAAAAAAAGAAAAAGTAAATATAAAACATAGAAAGTACCATAATTTGGTAAACATTGCACTTTATTTTTATTATACCTGCATTTATATGAGTACTTTCTATAATATCTCCTTTTAAAATTTTTTATTTTTAATTCTTAAAGTCTTAATTAGGAGAGTACCCAGTCCTCTTTGGTTGTTTCAGTCCTTCTAAGGGAAAATCAGCATCTCCTGATGTGTCCCCCCCGCCGCCTTTTTTTTTCTGAGTTAGAGTCTCACTCTTGTCACACAGGTTGGAGGGCACTGGCGCGCTCACAGCCACCACAGCCTTGACCTGCTGGGCTCAGGCGATCCTTCCGCCTCAGCCTTCCAGGTAGCTGTGACCACAGGCGTGCAGCATCACACCTGGCTAATTTTTTGATTTATTGCAGAGATGAGGTCTCACTAAGT
>CAUYQG010121545.1:0-15261 GCA_963574415.1 Tarsius wallacei | reverse complement strand
CTCCTGGCGACCCGCGCCCTCCCCGCGGGGGTCGCGCCCCGGGCCGCGGGCTCGAGGCCGAGTCGACGCCGGCGGCCGGCGGCCCCCGCCTGGGCGTCTCGTGCCGCGGCGCCGGGGCCAGCGCCGACCCGACCCGACCGCGCGGCCGCACTGCCGCGCCCCGCCCGGCCGCAGGCGCCGCGGAGCGCGAGCGGCGGCGGCCACGCGGGCCCCTCCCGGCCGGACCCCGCGCCCCTCGGCGGCGCCGCCCGGGCCCACGCACCTGCCGAGGCTGCGGGCCGGCTCCGCGCTCCCGGTCCGGGCTTCCGGGCTTCCGGGCTCGGGCGCGACCTCGGGCGCGGCGGGGCGGGGCCCGGCCCGAGGGCTCCCCGGCCTTCCGGGACCCGCCGGGCTCCGGCGCAGCCTCGGGTCGCCTCCGGGTGGCGTTAGGCCGAGGGGGCCGCCGCAGGGTCCGGGCTGGGGCGGGGCTTTCCGGCCGGGACGCCGGAGGGAGCAACCGGAGCGGAAGGCGAGCCGCGGGGCGTCGGGGCCTCGCCTTCGCCGACTTCCGCCCGCCTGCTGCGCTTCGAGCTTGGCCCCCGCCCCCCACGCCGGGAAGCGGATCCCCTTCGCGCCTCTCCAGCCTGCTTTCTAAGTAAACTGTGGCTTCAGTCTAAACAAAAGTAAATACGTTCAGTGTTTGAAATTCATGACGGTGTTGGTAAGGCGAAAGCGCTAAGAGCTTAACTTTTACAACGAAGAAGCTGTGTTAAAAGGCCAGAGAGCAATCAGGCAGTCTGCCCAGCCTAGTCACGCTTAAGCAGCGGCTTGTTTCAGCCCTTCTTTGATCGTTAGCTCACAAAACCCGCTGTTTGAGTAAAACTGATAATTGCTTGTAACCTCTTGGCCGTTTCTTTCCGAGAATTTGTTTTTCAGGTATATGAAGTCAGGCTGGCCAATCTACTGTGATCAACTTCCGTGACTGCCCACCAGTCCCCTGCCTGAAGTTACAAGATACAGGGTGCCCTAACAACCTCAAGGCACCTGGTTAATGTTGTCAACGCCTAAGAACACAGCTGCTGGGAACACCCTTACCTATGCCCTATTTCCCCATAAAAGCTCTCGCCTTAAGTACACACTGTAACCAAGCCTCTGGACCACGCTAGCCTGGTGAGCATAGGCCCCTTTCTGTCTGTGGAAAGTGGATAATAAGCCCTTTTGCTAACTTTTGCAAATCTTTTTTGAGTCTCATTCTGTCGCCCTGGCTGGAGTGCAGTGGCATGCTCACAGCCACCCCAGCACAGACCCGCGGGTCTCAGGCGATCCTTCTGCCTCAGCCTTCCAAGAAGCTGGAACTACAGGCGTGGGCTACCAGGCCCGGTAATGTTTTGATTTATTGTAGAGATGAGGTCTCAACAAGTTCCCCAGGCCGTTCTTGAACCTGTGGGCTCAGGCAATCCCCTCACCTCCGCCTCCCAAAGTGCTTGAGCCACCGCGCCAGGCCACTTTTGCAAATCTTTGTGTTATTCTCGTGGCACCGGCCTACCTTGCCTCATTTTACCATTTCAGAGAGGAGGGGCTGGAGATCCAGAGCTGACATTCACCAAGGAGGGAGTAAAGTAATGGGAAGGACTGACTCCCAGGATCGTGGATATAATGAGCATAGAAGGGATAGCACAGAGAACAGAGTGGAAAGAGGATGGATTTTAATCCTGACTCCCTCCACCATTTATTACTTAAAGGGTTGCGGACAAGGCACGTCATCCAAGTTCATCATCACAACCTGTTTTATAGGGCTGTAGAACAATCAATTTAGTTCACCATCAAAAATGGCACAGAAGGAAGCTCCAAGCCCGTCCCTCCCCCAGAAACACACAAGCATGCATGCATACACACATACACACACGCAGACACAGACACACACTCCTAGCAAAAACAACCTTATCAAAACCTACAAGATAGTCAAAGATATTTTTTTTTTTTGAGTTGGAGTCTCACTGTCGCCCAAACTGGAGTGCAGTGGCCACTCCCGGCCACCGCAGCCTCCACCTGCTGGGCTCCCGCAATCCTTCTGCCTCAGCCTTCCAAGTAGCTGGAACTACAGGCGCGCGCTACCACGCCCGGCTCATTTTTTGATTTTTATTGTAGAGATGAGGGCTCACCAAGTTGCCCAGGTGGGTCTCGAACCCGCGGACTCAGGCAATCCACTCCCCTCAGCCTCCCAAGGCGTGGGATTAGAGGCTGAGCCACCAAGCCTGGCTGGTAGTTGAGGATTTAAAGCAAACAAGTAAATGCTTAACTGGGAGAAAGGCCGCTGAAACCAGGTAGGAGACCTCTATGGTGCTTTATGTTACTCTAGCTCCACTCACTCCCTGAGGCAGCCGTCAGGGCAGCCTCATTCCTGGTGTGGATACCTGGTTCTAGAGAAGAAGCAGAGTAGACTTTGTAACAAAGAAATAGTTTGTCTGTGTTTACTTGTCTGGGGCTCCCTGAGGGACTGATGCAAGGGAAAATAATGGCTTTGAAAAACTCCAGGTTATGCTGTAGTCTCTGGAAAAGCTGTGTGCGAGCCAAGGGCAAGACACTCACTGAGAAGAGACCTGGGAAGGAAGTCACTTTCCATATCTGGCCGGTTTTATGCCCAGTGCAAGCAGGAAGTGACAGGGAAGGCAGAGTTGTAAATAGCTTAGTGTAGAAGGAATGTCCCAATACAGTCAATCTGCAAAGAGCTGATGAGCATTGTATTCTTTTTGCTTCTTGCACTCTTTTTCTTTTTCCCTACAGGCTTTTAAGAAAATCTCAGGACTGCTTCTCCCCTGGACTCCTTGTTAGTCTGTTAGTGGGAGATCCCTGTCGCCATCCTTTTGCCTCTTCCAGGCCCTCCAAGTCCCCGTTGTGCATGAATGTATCTCTATCCACGTCTGCCAGGCTGGTGTCCAGATTGGCAGTGCCTGCTGGGAGCTCTACTGCCTGGAACACGGTATCCAGCCTGATGGCCAGATGCCAAGTGACAAGACCATTGGGGGAGGAGATGACTCCTTCAACACCTTCTTCAGTGAGACGGGCGCTGGCAAGCACGTGCCCAGGGCAGTGTCTGTAGACCTGGAGCCCATGGTCATTGATGAAGTTCGCACTGGCACCTACTGCCAGCTCTTCCACCCTGGGCAGCTCATCACAGGCAAGGAAGATGCTGCCGACAACTATGCATGAGGGCACAACACCCTTGGCAAGGAGATCATTGACTTTGTCGTGGACCAAATATGCAAGCTGGCCGACCAGCGCACTGGTCTTCAGGGCATCTTGGTTTTCCACAGCTTTGGTGGGGGAACTGGGTCTGGGTTCACCTCCCTGTTGTTGGAACGTCTCTCTGTAGATTATGGCCAGAAGTCCAAGCTGGAGTTCTCCATTTACGCAGCTCCCCAGGTTTCCACAGCTGTGGCTGAGCCCTACAACTCCATCCTCACCAGCCACACCCCCTGGAGCACTCTGATTATGCCTTCATGGTAGACAGTGAGCCATCTATGACATCTGTCGTAGAAGCCTCGGTATTGAGCGCCCAACCCACACTAGCCTTAACCGCCTTACTAGCCAGATTGTGTCCTCCATCACTGCTTCCCTCAGATTTAATGGAGCCCTGAATGTTGACCTGACAGAATTCCAGACCAACCTGGTGCCTTATTCCCGCATCCACTTCCCTCTGGCCACATATGCCCGTGATTTCTTTTTTTTTTTGAGTTGGAGTCTCACTCTGTCGCCCAGACTGGAGTGCAGTGGCCACTCCCGGCCACTGCAGCCTCGACCTGCTGGGCTCCGGCGATTCTTCCGCCTCAGCCTTCCAAGGAGCTGGAACTACAGGCGCGCGCTACCACGCCCGGCTAATTTTTTTGAGGTCTCACCAAGTTGCCCAGGTGGGTCTCGAACCCGCGAGCTCAGGCAATTCACTCACCTCAGCCTCCCAAAGCGCGGGATTACGGGCTGAGCCACCGAGCCTGGCTTCTTAGCTATTTTTAGAACTCTGAATGTTCATATACATTTTAGAATTACTTGTTAAATTCCACAAGAAAATTTGTTACAATTAGAGTTACATTAAATATATGCATTCATTTGGAGAGAAATGACATATTTATAATAATGAAGTTTCCTACCAAAGAACAGGAATGTAATTATAAGTTATGTAATGCATCTTTAATATTTCTAAATACTGGTTTTTAGTTTTCATTGTAAAGGTCTTTAACATCTTTTGTTAGATTAATGTTTTTTAAGTTAATTTGCTGGTAATAGTATCATTTTACATTTTTATTTTGCCTATGTATTGTTATTATATAGAAAAGTGTTTATATGTATATAATGATCTTTTAAGTTCACTTGTTTATTGTAATAGATTGTTTTTCTATAGCAAAATAGTATATCAAACAATAAGTTTTATTGCTTTATAATACTAATGACATTTATGTGCTTTTATTAGACTGATTAGGACATCATTACAATATTGAATAAAGTGTAATATTGGACATCTAAGTCTTCTTGTTGATAACCAAGGAAAAGCTTTAATTTTCACCATTGATACACTATTTGCAAAAGATTTTTTCTGTAGATTCTTTATATTAGACCAAGGAAGTTCTCTTCTAATTTTAGTTTTCTGTTTTTTTCTTGTTATAAATGAATAATCAATATTTAAAATATTTTTCTGAGCCAGGCTCGGTGACTCAGCCTATAATCCCGCACCTTGGGAGGCTGAGGTGAGTGGATTGCCTGAGCCCGCGGGTTCGAGACCCGCCTGGGCAACTTGGTGAGACCTCATCTCTACAATAAATCAAAAATTAGCCGGGCGTGGTGGTGCATGCTTGTAGTTCCGGCTACTTGGAAGGCTGAGGTGGAAGGATCGCCGGAGCCCAGCAGGTCGAGGTTGCGGTGGCTGGGAGCGGCCACTACACTCCAGTCTGAGCGACGGAGTGAGACTCCAACTAAAAAAAAAAAAAAGACATATTACAAAGAGCAATTAGGGATAATAGAAAATTTTCCTTCAGATTCTCTCACAGCATTTTCTTGTATACAAATATGTTACAATACTTTGCAGATCATTCAGGAAAGTTTTAATTTCAAAATCCTTTCAACTGACAATTCCACATATTTTGTAGCTAAACCTGTGACTCCACACAGAATATCCCACATTTGCACTGTCCCTCAAAAAGCATGAATTTCCAAGGAATGCAAAAAAAAAGGAAAAACAAAGGAAATAATTAGGCATTTGGGTATATATGAGTGACTACAAATAAAAAATAAGCAATTTTTGCCTACAATCAATACTTCCTCCATATTTTGCAAATCACTCTCAAGTGTATGTTCATACTTATCTCAAAATAAAATGACAAGCAGTGTTAGATTGCTATTACCTGGTCATTTTTGCTTAAAATAATTTTATATCTTACTTTTAAAAAATTAACATGGAAACAAAGAATTCCCAAACTGGGGAATGCCCTGGAATGATTGCCAACAGCAAATGTTAAGTGATCATGGAAAAATGGGGTCTTTCCAGAGACTTTCCCAGCCTTTGGCAATAGTTCAGAATCTTCTATTTTATCACTAGATTTTACTCAGAAATACATTATCCTTCATATTTCATGTTTCTATCCATATGCAAAGTGATATAAAAATCTTTTTGTGGTCTGTGCCTACTGGCTTGGAACTTACTACCTAAAAGACTTTGTTATTAGGAAGCTTGAAAATTTTACCATACAAGCTGCTCTGCAAGATAGTTTATAAGGAACTTTTGTGCTGCCACTGGGCCTTATGGAATCCCACTCTGTACTTCTCTACAAAGAAAATAATCTATTTATTCCCACCCCTTTTTTCTCATTAATAAATCAGTTTCCTTATCTCAATATAAGTCATCCCATATTGACTCAGTTGTAATAGTATTTGCCATGGTACTTTGTCAAAATATATGTAGTTGGGAGACCATTTTTTTTAGTTATGGAAGTAATACATATACACACTGAAAAATAAATCGAATAAAAGCATAATGTGAAAAATAAATCAAATAAAGGTATAATATGAAAAGTAAACATCCCACTTCCCAGAGAAGACTACTATTAAGAGTTTTCTGCAAATCATACCATGCATTTTAATAATATAAATCCAAGTGTATACATATACACACACACACATCTTTTTTTAAAGGCTCTTATAATACCTACTCTTTTGCATTTTTTCTCCATTATTATATTCTCATTAATCATTCCTGCTCATCAATATTTCTGGTTCTCCTCCTTAGAAGGACATTGGTAGGATTGTACTTTCCTACTCCATGAAATTAGGTGTGGTTATGTAACTTATTTTGACCAATGCAAAGTGAGTAGAAGTGCTTCTAGACAGAAGCATCTAAGATGCCATTCTGCATATTCTACTTCCTTCTGCCACATGGTGAAGCCCAAGACCCAGAGTAAGGATAACACAAGGCAGAGATCCTCACTGACACGTGAGGGACATGCTGCATGAGAAATATTTATTAAGTCTTTGTTTTGTAAAGACATAGATTTTGAGGTTACCATCACAGCCTATTCTCACTAATATAACATTTTGAAGTAAATTCATATAAACATACAGATCTACCTCATTCACTGAGATGGTTTCATAATATTCTTCTGGGTGAATGAATAATTTAATTCATTTGATCAACAAGTATTTTATGTCTATCATATCCTAAATATTATTATAAGTGCTTCAGATGTTATGCTCATTTAATTCTCACAAGTCTATCAAGTAGGTTTTATTCTTACAGTTTTACAGATTTTAAAAAAAGATTAAGTTAAAATTGTCCCCAGGTGCCCAAAGACTGTAAATGGCAGAGCCAAAATTTGAACCCAACTATGGCTCCTGAGCCAATGCTTTTAATTACCATGCTATACTGCCTTTCTCTATCTCAGAGAAACAGGTAAAACATAATCATGCAAGAAAAGATCAAATAGTAATAGCTGCTATGATGACAATAAAACAGAATAATATGATGGGGGAGTAGGAGCTATTTTCTGCTGGGAAGTTAGGAAAGTCTTCTTAGAAGAAGAGATACTTAATCTGAGACCCAAATGACATGAGGGCAGTCATATAAAAAACCTGTGGAGAAAACATTCCAAGAGGAGGGAATAGCTAGTGCAGAGGCCCTAAAGTGGAAAAGACTAGTTATGTTCCAGAAAACGAAAGAAGGCAAGTATAATTGGAGCACCCTGAGCTAGGGGAAGAGAGAAAACAGATCTATTTTACCAGTCCTCCACTGAAGGACAATATTGCATCTGATATTCTTGTCCTAAGAACTGGAATTACTGACCAAATTTTGTTAGATACCATAAAATTTCCCTCCAAAAAAATGATAGAAGAAAAAACCCGGTGCCAGTAGAAGAAAGTGCCTACTTCCAATATCCTTTCTTACACTATTATCAAACATTGTAAACATTTGTCAATGTATTAGATTTTTTTTCTTAAAAGTCATGTCACTATTGGTTTAATATACATTTATTTAATTCCCTTTGAAGTTATATCCTTTTTCATATATTTATTGGTTATTTGTATTTTCTTAGCTGTGAACTACCTTTTCAGGAGCATTGCCATTTTTTAAAATTGGGGATTTACTTTGCTTGTATTTATTTTGTAAAAAGTCTTTGTATATTAAGATCATGAACCCTTTGTCACTTACGTTACAAATATTTATTTTCATCCTGTAATGTAGCATTTAACTTTGTTTATGATCCTTTTATAAAATTAAATTTTTGAAATTGGAAAACTGTGATCTTTATCGGGTTTAAATGCCTCTTCTATCATACACTAAATTCCTGCATATATTAAGGTCTATCATTTAATTCTCTATTCTGTACCAGAATCAAACTATTTAAATTACTATAACTTTAACTTGTTTTTCATATTTGGTAGAACTAGTTCCCCCTCAGTGTACCTGTTCCAGTTTTTCCTGACTGTCGCCAAATGTTTATTCTTCCAGATAAAATTACATATCATGTTGTCAGTTTCTAAAAAAAAAGTTGCAGTTATACTGGTATATCATTGAATATCTCTTATTGCTACACTAAATAGGACTTTTTCCATTAACAACTGCTTAATTCATTATATGTATGTAGAAATGATATTAATTTTAATATATTTATTTTGCCAGTCACGTAATGCAAAAATAATTTTGCATATTCCCTTCTAATCTTTATATTTATTTATCTTGTTTTATTGTGTTAACCAATACATACTGTCCCCTCTCCTCCAGGAAAAAAAAAGAGGCTAAAATATACGGGTGGTTGTGAACATCCTAATCTGGCTTCTGACTTTAATAGGAATTCTTCAAGAGTTTTACCACCAAACAGAACAGTGACATTTGGTTTGAGATATATACTTTTATCATGTTAAGTAAATCATTACTTTCCCTATTGTATTTTTTTAGTCAGAAGGCATGTTGAATGTTGCCATAGACCTTTTGATAATACATATTGAGATAATGTGTTTTTTTCTTCTTTCTGTGGCATTTTAAAAGTCTAAGAATAATGATTTAATTTATCTACCTATTTATACACCAAAAAAGAATCTAAATATATCATTTAGGCACAATTTTTCCCAGCAAAAATGTGCTGCCTTTCCACCAAATGATGCCTATTTATATAAATTTCCATGGTTTGCTTCCTTATTCATATATACCATATCAACGTCCCAGTTATGAAAGTGGGAGTAGAAAATTGTACAATTTGAAAATAGAATTTTATGTCATCGAAATCAAGATTTCCTGAACTCTTTTGTGAGACACTAGTATCTCATGAGATGATGATAAATGTCCTAAATTCATCTAAGATTTGGAAACGGATGAGTTTACCAAAGTTAATTAATCTTCCTACCATAGGTCATTTCAGATTATTTAACATGTTAACATGCACTCTGATTCTTCAAAAGGAAGGGGAAGGCATAGAGCATACAAAATTTCCCAGAGTTATTTGACCAAGACATTTCCCACATCGATATATGACAAATACCTTCACACTGGACACTGGCATTCAAATGTAGAAATTGGGACAGCTGTCCAGCCAAACAGACTGCTCTCATTGCTGCTAATAACCAACACTTCAGCCAAAACTACAACTCTCTTTCCAGTAGGAGAGACTGAGCTGATTCACTGAGCGAAGTGGAAATAAGAAAAGGACAAAATTCTAGTAACAATTTCATCTCTGTCTCAAGCTTTGCTCCTGTCCTTACTGGGCCATGTACATAGACTACTGTTAAGATGAGCAACAGTTCTCTAAGTGTGGTCAAAAGACTCCAGGGTGTCCCTGGAACCCTTTCAGGACTATATGTAAAGTCAAAATGATTCTCAAAATAATACTAAAAAGCAATTTGACTTTTTCACTCTTATTTTCTCATAAGTGTACAGTGGAATCTTCCAAAGGCTACATGACCTGAAATGGCATCACTGGCACCAATGGCAAATGGAATGTGTTCCTGTGTATACTTATGTGTTAACATTTTCTCAGTTTTAAAACAAATTGAAAAATAGCAGTAGATACAAACCACACTAAGAAAGTTGTTTGGGATCTTCAATAATCTAAGAGTATAAAGGGCCCCTAAGAACAAAAAGCCTGAAAGGCATTATAACTTATTGGTCTAAGTAGGCTTCATCCTTCTAACATAATTGGTTTTGCTATCCCTTAAAAAGTAGCCCTCCAGATATTTTGTGGGGGTGTTAATTCTGTTTTTAACCTAATATGCTTGCTTTATTTGGACTATGGTTTAATAGGTGGACAACAGACATAATTTTTTCTTTGGAATACTCTCCTTAGCCCTGCCGATTTGATATTCAGAGAAAACTTTTCCGGTCCTTGTTTACCTTTTCCCTTTAAATCTGTAGTTAATGCTTTCCCCTTGTTTTACAATAAGACATTCAGATCCTTTAAAAGTGTTATGTGGATAACAGATAATAGATAGAACTTATATTATTATTTAATAGAAGTATGAATTAAAACTATGGTCTAATCTAGACTCAACTATTGAAACAGATTAGCTGTTACCTAATTTTCTTTTCTAAGAATGTTTCATTTTAACAGATCATTTTATGCTATATACCAATATTTAACCAATAAGATATGTTCAAGTACAAGAATGTGTTTCAAAAAATATTTTAAACTTAATATAATACATATTTGTCACTTCATTAAAAAATTATATTTCAAACGTTTAAGTAATCATTTCCCCCAAATCATCCAAATTTAACTCTTTTGCATAACAGAGCACAACTACTCTAGTACTAGCTATGTAGCTCTATAACTAGCTATATAACCTCAGGCAAGACACTTCCTTTTCCCTCTTTAAAAAGAGAGTGTTGGAGCAGAACCTGTAGTCCTAACTACTTGTGATACAGAAGAGGAAGGATAGTTTGAGTCTAGGAATTTGAATTCAGCCTGGGTAACATAGTGAGATTCTGTCTCCAAAAATTTTTTAAAACATTTTTAAAAGAGGGTACTGGATTAAGTGATCTAGTCCAGGTCCAATCTTCTCTAACTTTACAAATAAGGCATGCTCCTTACCATTTGACTAGGTCAGCCCAGAGCTCCCCCACAAGGCAAAGAGTGCATATATTCAACTTATATGGCAGTACAAAGTTTGACTCTCACAGGTAACATAAAATGGTGATAATCTACATATTGGTAACTGATAGTAACTTGCCTCTATCTGTCTTATTATTCTTTGCTTTTTATCATTAAGGATTTCTTAATGGCTTTAACCATTAAAACCACCATATTTTAAATTCACTTTGTTTTAGGTGGACATAGATTACAAAAATGCAAAGGAAAATACAAGTTAAATAGTGATATGAAAAAATAAAATAAAAAGGCTTCATAAAGCAACACTCTTTCCAGGACCAAATTTGAACACTGGACCAAATTAAAATAATTTTACAAATAAACAGCAAGTTATTCAGAAGGCATTTTGGAGGATCACATTCAGAGATGGGATGTGGGGAAGGTGAAGGTGAAGATTCAGGAACTAGACAGGAACTGACAGATAATAGGGAGTGGTTAAACTCTGGAGAACACAGTGAAGGAGTGGAATAAGTGAGAAGTAGCTCAGAATTGTTTAACTCAGTAAATGGTGATATTATTAACAGTGACAAGGACCACAGGGTAAAGCAGATGAGAGGCAACTCCAGTGGGTAATAAGGAAAACTTACAAAGTCCATATTAGATATATGGAATATAAGGTGCCAGTGGAATATTCAAGTATAGCTTAAAATTAATCACCATTAAGCAACAGCAAATACAAAATGTTCCTATGTAAAAAGAAAAACAAAATGACAAAGATAAATTTAATCTAAGAGAATATTACAGCTATCTCAATTTGTGATAGACTTACACAGCAAGAAATAGCTTGTTTCTAGTTTGGCAATTGAGCATAATTTCCTACTTATAAAAACAGGGCCAATAAAAAAAAACCCACTTAAAAATATCCACGCAGTCCACTTTCAATAAAAATGTGGTACATGTACATGATGGAATATTATGCAGCCATAAAGAAGGACAAAGTTACGGACTTCACAGCAACTAGGATGGATTTAGAGTCTACAATGCTAAGTGATCTACCACAGAAATAAAGAACTGAGTACCACATGTCCTCACTCATAAGTGGACCCTGAACATGTATCATAATACTATAAGAAAGGGATTGGCAATAGTGGGACACTGCTAGGGGAGTGGGAGGGAGCACACAACATCAATAAGGGTACCTAATCTCAAATCAGGCAAAGTAGCAACCAAAGGGAAGCCCAAACTTTACCTGTATGATGACCACTTATACACCTAATCTTGAACTGCACCCCACATCTTTAAAATAATAATTTCAAAAATCCATGAAGATATATATGGCATCGATTTATAACTCTTCCTATTCTTTAGCAAAATAGTAAAAAAAAAAGTAATAAACAATTTACATAAAAGTTTTGAGATTTTCAAAATAAAAATTTTCTCCAATTAAGAAAGTATTACAAAAGTATTTAATACTTGTGAAGACAGAAAAAGTTTATTTTAGTTACATACAAACAACCACTTACCAAAGGATTCAATGTCTCACCCTAAGAGTTATGCCTAAGCCAAGAAATTGTCTTTGCTAATGTGCATTTGCTAATTTGCAGCATAGGTTTGTGATACGTGGTGTATGTTCACTTTAAATCTTTCCATAAATAAATAGGGGATAAAATCATATGGTTCGTGGACTCAATTGTTTACATATGCAAATCAATTGACATTTTCTTAAATAGCTCATGCAATTGGTCTTTTGAGAAAATCAAAAACACTTTGAGGGAAAAGAATTCCGATGAACATCTGTAGGTAAATTAAACTAGTATATTTGTCCCTTACAACCATACATGATGTTATCATCTCTTTCTGAATATATTATCTAAAACTGACATTGTGAAGCATTTATTTGCTTGTTTTTAAAAAGCTTATTGCCATGAGCATGGACACTGGGATTCCTACTTTGTAATACAAACAGCAGATGGGAAGATGCTACCAACTACCAGACTTGTTTTTGTTTTACTCTTCACATCTGTACCAAAGCATTTCATTTCCAATAAGTTGATAATTTAAGGACATACAATTTCCCCCATGTGTGCTCTTCAAATTTGAATGTCTGGTACTCAGTTAAATTTCATCTGTTTGCAATTTTTTTCTTTACAAGGCATTATTTTTACCTTCCCAGTCTATTAGAAAACACAAAATCTGGTTACAAACCTATTTCTAAATGTTAACTCCCATTAAATTCATTTAATTATAGGATCCCCAAATATAAGACCCCACAAATGTGGTCAAAAAAAATTACTAATATGATGCACTGCCTAAAGTTGAAGATCAGATATGACTAGAATGATCAAGGTGTGGGGGAAAGGTGGAGATATTTTTAGATCTATTTCCTTGTTTTCCCTTAATCAAATAATCATAATATAAAAATATTTGTCTTTTTAAATATCTTTTAAAAAAAGGTAAGTGAAAGAATTGCTGTGGTTTACTTTATCCTTTTTCCCTACAGCAAGAAAAAATAAAATATATTTTCATCTTTTAGAAACAAAATGTAATTTAAATAATAGTGCCTCTCGCTAAACTCTAAGTTGGTAAACAAGGCAGAAATAGTTTGTTAATCCTATCAGTAATTGCTACACTGTAAACACTAAGAGGAAGTAAAGATAATGTAATCTAACCCATTCTTTACCATTTTTTCTTTCTTTTGCTCTATTCCAAAGCTAATACAAATTCACTGTTAGAAATTTGGAAAATAGAGTTAACACAAAGGAAGAAAATAAAATCACCATAATTTCTCATATAGCGAGAACTGCTGTTAATATTTTATCACATAATTTAATATTTTTCCCATGTACAATAATACATTCCTAAAATTGGAGTCACACTACTTGTATAAATACCTATGTTTTATCACTTAATAGATCATGAACATCTTCTACATAATTAAATATATAGGATATTGTTTTAATTGCCATGCAACAATTATTTTTAAAATTCATTATTGTTGGGCATGTGTACTCTTTCTAATTTTTCACTATTAGAAATAATGCTGCAATGAACATCCATGTACAGATATTTTTATAATCTGCTTCACAGGGACATTTTTCTAGAAATGGAATTTCTGGGTATCAATGTAAACATTTTCATTGCTTGTGTTTCATTCTGCTAAACTGTCTTCCAGAAAGGTTGTACCATTTTATAAATCAACCATCAAGAAAGGAAGAGTAGATGCTTCTCTGCCCTTTCACAAATCAGGTAATTATTTTAGATCCTTTTTGTCTACTAAACTACACCATTCTTTTTAAATAGGCATTTCGCTTATTACTAGTGAAGCTAAACATATACATGCCCATGCACACCCACACAAGCCCACACACATACCATATACACAACGCACAGCATATATATATATAACTTACACCTTAAACTTTGTGAATATTATATGCATTATCTTTTCTCATATTTCTATTAGGATATTTATTTTTAAATACATAGGAGCTATATAAGAGCACTAACAAAGAGGGACCCAAAGAACAGAACTTATTTATTTAAAAATGCATGACATACATATGGACTTCACAGCAACTTGGAAGGATTTAGAGTCTGTCATACTCTGTGATCTATCACAGAAACAAAGAACAGAGTACCACATGTTCTCACTCATCAGTGGACCCTGAACATTTAACTATAAGAAAGGGATTGGCAGCAGCAGGAAACTGCCAAGGTGGGGGGACACAACATCAATAAGGGTACCTGATCTCAAACCAGGCGAATTGGGGACCTAAGGGGGGCTCAAACTTTACCTGTACGGTGACCACTTGTATACCTAATCATGAATTGTACTCCACATCTTTAAAATAAATTTAAAAAATTTTTTAAATGCATATTTAATCTTACATGTTTAAACTTCAGTCACATTCAAAGTACTCTCCATTTGATGCAATACACCTATCTAGATGCTTTTTCCACTGCTCAAAACAGTTTTTGAACTCATTGATCTTGATACCTTTAAGTCCTCTTGCTGTTTTTTGTTTCACCTCTTGCACATCAGTAAAATGTTTCCCTTTGAGGACTTTTTCATTCAGGGGGATAAAAAAGTCACTCAAGGTGAGAGCAGGTGAATGGGGAGGGTGGGGCACACGGGTCATGCGGTTTTCACTGAACACCTAGCACAGGGTGAACAGGTGTGCTATAAATCATCCATCATAAAATGGGCAAATGTGTTGAAAAGGTCTCCAAAAAAAAATTCACTGAAGCTGAACACAGCCTCTCACAACAACGCTAGCTGGTATACTGACCCGATGGGCTCCTAGAACACTTACCTAGCAGGGGGAAGCCTGTACTACAATGAGCCTGCCCTCCAAAAAAATGAAGCTGGGTTTTTTTTGGGGGGGATCCTCTCATATATACAAAGGCATTAATACATTAACACAATTTTCTAAAATTGTTCCAAATTCATCATTTTCCATGTAATAATGAATACTATATTCTTGATTTACAAAAGTTCTTAATTTGTGAAGTCAAAAATATATTTTCTAGCTGGGCTTGGTGGCTCAGCCTGTAATCCCGCGCTTTGGGAGGCTGAGGTGAGTGGATTGCCTGAGCCCGCGGGTTCGAGACCCGCCTGGGCAACTTGGCGAGACCTCATCTCTACAATAAATTTAAAAAATCAGCCGGGCGTGGTAGCGCGTGTCTGTAATTCCGGCTACTCGGAAGGCTGAGGCGGAAGGAT
>CAUYQG010121543.1:0-14920 GCA_963574415.1 Tarsius wallacei | reverse complement strand
AAATAGACAAATGACGATACTAGTTACATAAGAGCTAAATATGTGGAATATTTTAAAACAAGTACAAAGCAGACAATAACTCAGACAAGTAACACAAGGAATTGTACTCAACTGTGCAAAATGATGCAAAGTTTTTTCACATATGTCTATTTGAGGGGGTTTTGGGGGTTGTTTGTTTGAGCCACTTAGTGTGTTTGGGTCTTATTTAAAGTTTACTTGATTTTAAAATGGTCAATTTATTCTTTCTAATTTGATGTGTATCTAGGTATTTTTTCCCTAAGTCCATAAGATACAACTTTTGTGTAAATTTGTGTATTACCATATGGAATATTGCACTTTGTTCTGCATTTGAAATTGCAGAATACTTAGAGTATTTGCTGTTGTTATTTAAAGAAAACCCTTTCTCAAATGTAAGGGAAATACGTGTAACTGAAAAAAGGCATAGGAGTTAGTTTTGTATTAAAGAAAGCTAAGTGTTTCTCTCTGGTTAGTTGTTTCCCTTAGAATTAACAACATACATAAGGAAGAGCATAGTGAAAAGTTATCATGCAAGTGCAAACCAGTTGTTTCACGTTTTTAATTGATATTTTCATAACCATGACTAAATGTGATGCATGCAGGAATGGGTGATTTTTTTAACACTGATTATATATACAATGACCTTGGAATAGGTATGCAATTGCTGCTTAAAATGTCTATTGCTAGGTCTGGAATTCCAATTGGCATGAAATGTTTCCTCAGAACAAGGTCGTATCTGAAACTTGCCTGGCTCATTAGCTAATGTGACTTCCTAGCCATTCACAATATTTCAGTCCTTAAGTAGTGTTTTACCTTCTCCCGTTATAAATAACACTCAAAAGTAATGTAGAATACTTAGAATAGTAAGAGTAAGTGTTCCTCTTTGCAACACTCTAGTAGTCCTCTTAGCTATTTTTTCCCATATTTGTTTTCAGCTTTGTTTCTCTAAAGAAAAAGTCTTCATTGGCAACTAAAATTTATTTAGCACATCCTGAATTTGACTTTTCAGTTAATAAGAAACTTTATTCTTCTTTTTTCTCATTAAGAATAAGTAATAAACATTTTTTCATTCTGGCCCAGTTCTGTTCAACATATGTCATTTTGCTTGGGTCTGATAGTCAAGGGCAAGTAAGATACCATTCTTACCCTTGAAGATCTTACACTCTAATAATCTCTTTATGCCCTGTTTCTATCAAGGAAATGGAAGACAGTGGTTAATGTAAGCATAAGTTATTCTGTGAATGTTGTATGTAGTTCTTCAAGGCATTTTCTTTTGACTAGATGTGTTACTGCCTGACTGTGTTCACATTTGAAGCAGAATTATTCCCAAAAAACTGGTTAGAGTATTTCTGAATAGTTAGACAGAAAGCTGGACTATTTAGCCAGAAAGCCAGAATTTTTGAAACCCGTTAGTTTACAAGTCTCTAGATACTATTTGTCTTTCAGAATTCTCTACATTTTAAGTAAGTTAGGTCTTCTTACAGTTTTGTCCATAAAGCTTGCAGTTTTACCTACTTTTCAGTGTACTTGTGGGAAACCATTCACGTATAACAAAGAAAGTTGATGTATTGTCAGGTAATGTACCACAGCCTTAAATCAAAGGAAATTGTCCATCATACAGGCGTTCTTTGGAAATTACAAATTACTTCAAATCTTGAAAAATCAATTCCCGATGTCCCCTACAGTTTGAATTACTAATGTAGATCCTAGTGAGTTTTGTTGTAATGACTCACTTTCATAATCAATTTGAAGGGTAACATATATTCTTAAAACATAGGTAAATTAATTTTTATGGCCAAATCATAGCCTCTCATCTAAGGTATTAAATTCAGTCCTAGAATTTTAAAAAGCATTGTTTAAAACTTCTTTCTTTAAAAATCAACCAACCAATAAAGAACAAAAATCAAAAAGGTTCTTCCATCTAGAAATAAAACAACAAATAAATAAAAACACCTCAATTAAACAACTCTTGGGGAGAAATATAAACAGATATGTCAGCATGTCTGAAAATTAATAAGAAAATATATCAGAATTTATGGAAAGCATTTAAGTGGTTATCAGCCTTAAAACAACTATATCAATAAAAACAAAATGATGAAAATAATGAAAATAAGTGAATGAATGAAATCGCTCAACTAAAAGGAACCTATAATACCTCTGCTCAATTCCTCATTTAACAACTAATGTAATCAAAACTAATGGTGTATCTTAGGACTATAACACCTCTAAACTGGGTTATTAAGTGGAGAACATATTCTGCTATTGAAGAAGGAAAAAACTTTGTCTATATTTGTTGTATGACAAACGTGAAGCAGGGTAACAACCGCCTCTACTTTACCGCCTCTACAAATTAATTTCTATTTTATGGTTCACATTTAACTGACACAATCAGAATCTTCTAGTTATAAGAACCACAGGTTTTAAAGTGAACATGATTTATAAGAGCTGGAAGAATTACTGTACTTTTTAAAAATGTGGGGTACTGAGCAACCTAAGTATGCAATTTTGGCAACTTCTGTGGTCTTTCAGAAACACTATAGGGAAAATGATGTGAAGGTTCAGAATAAACAATACATTTACAAGATACATACAGAATGAAGCGAATCTGAATTTAATCGGGTTCAGTATATTTAAAGAATGTGTTTGCCACTATTAGCAACATCTAAAGTCAAGATCTGTGATGGGTCTCACATTTTATCCTACTTGTAAGCTAATAAGTTAGCTGAATACAATTTCATGGGTGTTGGTAGAAAATACAAGACTACTGAATCAGAGACAAAGGAAAGTTTATCACTAATAGTAATAGCAGGAACCAGAGTATCAATATTTTTTATCTCATTCATTTTATTTTGCAACCCCCCCCCACACAGCAGATATTAAAACTTAAATACATGTAATCAAAACTAATGGTATATCTTAGGAATATAACACCTCTAAACTGGGTTATTAAGTGGAGAACATATTTTGCTATTGAAGAAGAAAAAACTTTCTGTCTATATTTGTTGTATGACAAACATGAAGCAGGGTAACAACCGCCTCTACTTTTAGAACATAGTGCTATCATATATAGAGTGTGCTAGGTTGAGTGGCTCTCCAAATGTCCATGTCAGAGCTTGTGAATGTGTTATCTTACATGTCAAAAGGGACTCTGCTGATCTAATTAATAATTCAGTTACGGGACTTAAAATGGGGTTATTAGCCTGGAATATCCTGGTGAGTCAAATGTAATCATAAGCTTCCTTAAAAGAGGGAAGGAGACGGGTTCAGGTTAGAGAAGAAGTTGTGAAAATAAAGCAGAAAAGATTCTCTCCCAGAGCTTACAGAAATAATATGCCCTGTAGTCACCTCGATTTTAGGACTTCTGACCTCCAGAACTGTAAGAAAATAAACTTGTGTTGTTTCAAGCTGCTACCTTTGTGGGTAATTTGTTATAGCAACACTAGGAAACTAATATACTATCTCCCACAAATTTTCATATTATAAAATAATTAATTATACCATATTATTTGGACAAGCACCATGTACCACAAATAATGCCAAGAATTAAATATTTACCTTAAAACAAAGTAAAATCTACATGTGTTTGAATGGCTTAAACTTTATCATACCACACATACTTCAGTAGTTCTTGGACAACTCATTTACTGCCTTTGTTTTAAATACAACCACACATGTAATTAAAAGGAAATTCTATCTCCTAAAACATGGTTCATATAAAATGTAAAAACTGTGTTTAGCAAACGTGCGCAAATAGAAATGCTATATATAATTGGAATTGCCGTTCAAGTGCTATTTTTAAGTAGACATTGAGGAATTATTACACAGTTTTTTAGACAACACAAAAACTGCAATGAATAATATTGAAGATATTTCTCTCTTCTTACATTATTCAGACGAGATTAGATATTGACTTTCAGAATAAAACTCCTTTTGATACGTTATCAAAATAGGATAGACAGCACCTTAAATATTAGTATTTCCTTCAAAAGATAGGGGAAAAATTTCACCCACAGTCTTTCTGAATCCTCCTCAGAGACTGCTGAGGAATTTACTTGGATAGTTTATACTATATTGTCAGGACATGCAAATTGTTTCTCTTAATTGTCCTGAAACCTAGATTTACATATATTCTGACTCAGAATATTGAATATGTTTTTTAAAGAAAGAAGTCTTAACAACGCTTTTTTAAATTCTAGGACTAAATTTAATACCTTCGATTAGAGGCTATAATTTGGCCAGAAAAATTAATTTACCTATGTTTTAAGAATATATATTACAAATTTATTATGAAAGTGTGTCATTACAACAAAACTCACTAGTATCTACAAGATTAGTAATTCAAACTGTAGGGGATATCGGGAATTGATCTTTCAAGATTTGAAGTAATTTGTAATTTCCAAAGAATGCCTCTATGATGGACAATTTCCTTGGATTTAAGGCTGTGGTACATTACCTGACAATACATCAACTTTCTTTGTTATACGTGAATGGTTTCCCACAAGTACACTGGAAAGTAGTTAAAACTGCAAGCTTTGTGGACGAAACTCTAAAACGCCTTAACTTACTTAAAACGTAGAGAACTCTGAAAGACAAATAGTATCTAGAGACTTGTACACTAACGGGTTTCAAAAATTCTGGCTTTCTGGCTAAATATTCAGCTTTCTGGCTAACTATCCAGAAATACTCTAACCAGTTTCTTGGGAACAATTCTGCTTCAAGTACGAACATGGTCAGGCAGTAACACATCCAGTCAAAAGAAAATACCTTGAAGAACTACATACAACATTCACAGAAAAACTTATGCTTACATTAACCACTGTCTTCCATTTTCCTGATAGAAACATGGCATAAAGAGATTATTAGAGTGTAAGATCTTCAAGAGTAAGAATGGTATCTTATTCACCCCTGACTATCAGACCCAAGCAAAATGACATATGTTGAATAGAACTGGACCAGAATGAAAAAATGTTTATTACTTATTCTTAATGAGAAAAAAGAAGAGTACAGTTTCTTATCAACTGAAAAGTCCAATTCGGGATGTGCTAAATAAATTTTAGTTACCAATGAAGACTTTTTATTTAGAGAAACTAAGCTGAAAACAAATACAGGGAAAAACAGCTAGGAGGACTACTAGAGTGTTGAAAAGAGGAACACTTACTCTTACTATTTGTAAGTATTCTACATTACTTTTGAGTTTTATTTATAACGGGAGAAGGTAAAACACAACTTAAGGACTGAAATATTGTGAATGGCTAGGAAGCCACATTAGCTAATGAGTCACGCAAGTTTCAGATACAACCTTGTTCTGAGGAAACATTTCATGCTAATTGGAAAACTGAGATCCATTTCTAGACCTAGCAATAGACATTTTAAGCAGCAATTGCATACCTATTCCAAGGACATTGTATATATAATCAGTGTTAAAAAAAATCACCTAGTCCTGCATGCACCACATTTAGTTATGGCTATGAAAATATCAATTAAAAACGTGAAACAACTGGTTTGCACTTGCATGATAACGCTTCACTATGCTCTTTCTTATGTATGTTGTTAATTCGAAAGAAAACAACTAACCAGAGAGAAACACTTAGCTTTCTTTAATGCAAAACTAACTCCTATGCTTTTTTTCAGTTACATGTATTTCCCTTACATTTGAGAAAGGGTTTTCTTTAAATGGAATATAACAACAGCAAATACTCTAAGTATTCTGCAATTTCAAATGCAGAACAAAATGCAATATTCCATACAGTAATAAACAAATTTACGCAAAAGTTGTATCTTATGGACTTAGGGAAAAAATACCTAGATACACATCAAATTAGAAAGATAAATTCTTGAGCATTTTAAAGTCAAGTAAACTTTAAATAAGACCCAAACACACTAAGTGGCTCAAACAAACAACCCCCTGCAATCCCCTCAAATAGACATATGTAGTAAAATCACAAATTAAAACCATCCTGAATTAGAAAACCATGGATCAAAGATAAATAGACAAATGACGATACTAGTTACATAAGAGCTAAATATGTGGAATATTGTGTAAAACAATTTTAAAACAAGTACAAAGCAGACAATAACTCAGACAAGTAACACAAGCAAAAACTGTGCAAAATGATGCAAAGGTTTTTCACAAAAAAATAGACATTTAAGTTTACCAAAAATATAAGGGAAACTAAAAATTTCAATAATTTGCTTTCAAACACTAACTGATCTTAGTTAGCTTCTAAAACTGGGCTTCAGGAGTTTCCTTTCTTTAGATTTCCTTGAAATGACTTAAGTCAGAAAGTCTCAATCTTCCTACTTGGGAGCTCATTCATCACGGAGCTAGGATCTAAGTCATCTTGTGTCAAAGACTCACATTCTTTTATTTTTAGCATCTAAGCCAGCTTTATTTTCTAGCATTGGTCTATTTTGTTTCTTTTAATTACACTTTCAGATAGTTATGATTACCCTATTCATCTTAAAAGCAAACATATAAATAATTTAAACTATATATGCTTGAAATTACTAATCCACTCACAAAACAATAGAGTTATAAGAGACTTCAGCTATCACATAATTACATATACTCATGGTGAAGAACAAAGTTAACTCAGTAGGTGTGTGTTTCTCAATCTCTGTACATGCCTAGGTTTCTCAAACTCTGCATATACTGAGAAAGACTTGTCTTCAGGACTGGTCCTTGGCCAGCTCCTAAGAGATGATCTCTGAGCCCCTGGGCCACATGATGCCAATCTGATCAGCATTTATGTTAGCAATATGATTAACAGTGAATGTGTCTTTGTTTTGGGAGGTTAGCGTCTGAGTAGCTGAGGACAGTCATGTAGGGGAATTCATGCTTAAGTGACTGACTCCCAATAAAAACCCTGAGCACTAAGGCTTAGTTGACAACATTTTGTATGTGTTGTTACATTATGCTAGGAATATGTCCATATGATTCTACTAGTAGAAGACACTTGGAAGTGTATGTGTTTTTCTTTTTTCCTGGACTTCAAACCCGTTAGCCTCTTCCTTTTGCTGATTTTAATCTGTATCCTAGCACAGTAATAAACAGTAATTGTGAGTATAACAGGCTTTTTATGGAAACTTGTGAATTCTTTTAGTGAATCATCAGGCCTCAGAATGGTCTCGGGGACTCCTGACCACTCAGTTTTGTATAAGAGAACATTGTGACCCAAAAAAGTTTAAGAGGTATCAAAGCAGAGCTAAGGACTAGAATTCCCATTTTGCTTTTTGGCCATATCCTGCTGCCAGTGATTATGTATTAGAAATTGTTTTAATTTTTTCCTAATTACATTAGATTAACATTATTCAAGTTTTCAACCTTTAAGATAGTCATCCACAAATAACCAGATCCATCAGAATTATTCCAGTTCTCTTATTTCACAGTGCTAGATGTTCCTGTTTTGCAAATGTATTTAAAATTAGGTAAATCCAATTTTGGTTATATCCTTGTTTTCTCTCCAGAATCTTTTGTTTGAACAAACTAATATAATGACTCGCAACTGTATAATTAGTGTACTTTTGCCTCTGGTTGTTTATAAAAAGCGTATGTCTGTAACTCGGAGGCAGCAATTATGTTGGCTTTTTTTTTTTTTTTTTTTTTTGAGTTGGAGTCTCACTCTGTCGCCCAGACTGGAGTGCAAGTGGCCGCTCCCAGTCACCGCAGCCTCGATCTGCTGGGCTCCGGTGATCCTTCCGCCTCAGCCTTCCAAGTAGCTGGAACTACAGGCGTGCGCTACCACGTCCGGCTAATTTTTTGATTTATTGTAGAGATGAGTTCTCGCTTGCCCAGGCGGGTCTCGAACCCGTGGGCTCAGGCAATCCACTCACCTCAGCCTCCCAAAGGCGCGGGATTACAGGCTGAGCCACCAAGCCCGGCTTATGTTGGCATTTTTAATTCCAAAAGATCTCACTAAGGTTAGGCTTTTAACTTAAAAAATATAAAATACTTTTGTGTTTTCAAAACTGTAATTAAAATTGGAATATAAAATTAAGGTTATGAGGAGTTAATCCCTAATACAAGAAATCAGAAGTTACCAAGAATAGTCTGGATTCTAGAATTTTGCTGTATTTTATGATGAGGCAAACAATGCATTTCACTGAAATAAAGAATCTGAAATAATTTGTGAGAGAGCTATTGACATTCAAATCTTCATATTTTCTACAGATGGGAATTTTATTATGGTTATCCTTCAGTGACAACAATAAGCTTATTTCCTAAATACTTTCTGTTTCTTAAATACAGGTCTACTAAATGAAACTTCAATATACAGTTATACTCTATCACTATACTGCCAAGATATTTTTCCAAATAAAATATCACTGTCTTCTTCCTATATCCATTCCTATAGTCTCTACTGAAACCAATGGCATCTCAAACCTCTGCTGCTCACATCAGACAACTCAGTAATCTGACATTCTGGGAGTCTCTTTGTTACGCTTCTGTTATGCTCCTATCCCCGTTTCTGCTTTGTCTGCATTATTTGTTGCATTTGTTCCCTCCTTTGTTATCTTATCCCTAGGTTCAGAACTTCTTTTATAGACTGTGTGGATTATAGTAGCCTAACTTCCAGAAAAGGAAGGACCAATGGGGTTCAAAATGAAGTCTCAAAAAGTCAACTAAACTGGCTTAAGGAGGCTACCGCTGGCCAAATTTGGATGCCAAAAAGAATACTGACAGCAATTAATCATAACCACATTGATCTCATTGTTGTTCAAACAACAAATAATGAGACTAAATACACTGGGACATGTGGTGAATACCAGGACAGTACCAGGGAAATTTGGTCATATGGTCACCCTAATTATAACAACTTGTCAATACCTGCTACCTTCAAATACTAATTTCTTTCTTACTTTTCTTTTTCTTTTCTTTTTTTTAGTTGGAATCTTACTCTGTCGCCCAGGCTGGAGTGCAGTAGCACCCTCATGGCCACCCCAGAGTCGACCTACTGGGCTCTGGCAATTCTTCTGCCTCAGCTTTCCAAGTAGCCAGAACTACAGGCGCACAATATCACACCTGGCTAATTTTTGATTCACTGTAGAGATGAGGTCTTGCCAAGTTGCCTGGGCTGGTCTCGAACCCGTGGACTCAGGGAACCAACTCCCAAAGTGCTAGAATTACAGGCTGAGCCACCAAGCCCGGCTATGCTGTTTTCTTTTAAAGCTACTTCAAGAAGGCTTCTCTCCTAATTATTCAATCCCATTCTTTTAAGTCCCCAATGATTTCCATGTTGTTAAATCTAGTAAACAGGTCTCAGTACTCCTCTTACTTGACATATTAGCAACATCTTACTCTTGATCTTCTTGGCTTTTCATCAACTTTTGGTAAGTTAACTTCCTTTTTCCTTCATATACTTTCTTCATTCAGGAACTATATTTTTGGCTATTCTTTCTTAGTCTCCTTTGCTAGTTCTTTCATTTCTCTTTGACTTAAGAATGGACCAGGACTCTGCCTTGGTACTCTTTCTTTCACTATTATGTAATACTACCTTAGTGATTTCATCCATTCTTGTGACCTTAAATATGTGTATGTGAAAAACTCCCCCAAGTCTCCATCTCTTCCTGACCATTCCTCTGAACTACAGACTTACATATTCAACTGTCTATGTAACATCATCTCTCTTCATCCTTCCTGCTCTGCTCTATTTCTTCCACAGCTTATCATGTACTAACATACTATATAATTAACTTATTTGTTGTCTCCCCCAACCCCCCCCAACACACACACACAAAGACCACAAATCTTTGTCTACTTTTCCCCTCAGGTATATTCTAAGTGTCTAGAAAAGTACATGGCATTTGGTAAATGCTTTATAAATACTTGTTGAAAGCATGAATACTGAAGTTATTTTTACTTGTTAGGTATTATAAATTGTTTCACTAAATATCTCAGCTATCTCAATATTGGGCATAACATAAACCAGACTGCTAGTGAAAGCATGAAACAGAAAAGTCTGGGGTTCAGTCTAGCTGACACAAAAAGTACAGGGTAGGTAGAAGATATATGAACAACAGAGAGGTATCTAGAGTAGAGACAACAAGACAAAGGGTCTTGTAGTCTTGTATGCCATATGGGGAGAAGCCCATAGGATCTGCATTTTAGAAAGGTCACTGGTTACAGTGCAGAACATGGTTTGAAGAAGGTGAGACCAGAGGTGGGAACTCTTATAGTGTGAATATGGTTTGTTCTGCCCAAAACTCAGGTTGAGGCTTGGTACCCAATGTAGTGGTATAAGAGGAAGTAAGACCTTTAATTTGGATAATGAGGGATCTTCCTTCATAAAGGAACTAACGCAGTCTTTTGGAAAAAGTTCTCATTCTGGCAAGAATGGATCAGTTACTGTGAGAGAGGGTTGTCATAAAGCAAGGCTACTTCCTGTGCTTGGTCCCTTTTCGTAAGCACCCATTTCTCTTCCACTTTTCTGCCATGTTGTGATGCAGCATGGGACCCTCACCAGAAGGAGAGCAGATGCTGGCACCATGTCTCTTGCCTCTCCAGCATCATGGAGTCAAGGAAATCTCTTTTCTTTATAAATCGCCCAGTCTCAGATATTCTGTTATGGTAACAAGGAATGGACTAAAACAAAGTACAAGTGAGAAATTATAAGAACCTGAACTAAGAGGTATTTTGTAGAATGAGTGGAAATGTTCAGTCCATAATTTTAATACATGATGCCAAATGTCTGTCTCAAAAGGATGTATTGCTTTTAATGCCCACAACAAATAAGACTGCTTTCCTCTGAGTTTAGTTTTCCTAAGTATCCATGACATAAGTCATCTATTTAATCAATTATCTACCAGAAAATATATTACCAATAACTAGCATTTTTTTAAAACAGCAAACAAAGGGAGAAAAAGAAAGAGAAGATGCGATGGGACAGGGAGAATGAAAGGAATATGATTAAATGGTCATACAATGGAGCTTTTCTCATTGGAACCTATACTGCCCAACCTCTTTTGGAGAACTGAATTATTTGTCATCTTCTCAGTAAAAATACTATCATAAGTTGAAAGTATTTAGTGGTGATTTCAAAGTTACCTATAGGTCTCAAGAAATTATTTATTACCTGGTTTCTGAAATGCATTAGGGAAAAATAATCTAAGTAAAAAGTACAGAATTATTGTTATTATTATTATTTTTTAAGACAGGGCCTTGCTCTATCACTCAGGATGGAGTACAGTTGTACCATCATGGCTCACTGCAGTCTGAAGTTCTGGGCTCAAGGGATCCTCCTGTGTCAGATTCCTGAGTAGCCTGTACAATATGTCCAGCTACTTTTTAAATTTTTTTGTAGAGAAGGGGGTTTCACTATGTTGCCCAGGCTGGTCTTGTACTCCTGGCCTCAAGCAGTCTTCCTGTCTCAACTTCCCAAAGTGCTGGGATTACAAGCATGAGCCACCACACTTGGCCATAAGTATATAGTTATGAAAAGCATTTGGAGGTCATAGTACTGACTGCTGCAGATCCAAAAGCCATAAAGACCATAATTTGGGTATGTTCAAGAAGTATGTGAAGTAAATGAGAAAAAACACAACACCTCTTCCATATTTGGGCTATTGTTAGCAATTTCCAGGCTTCAGATCTGAAGGAGCAAAATACTACTCTGGAAACAATTTCAGACTTTAAAGATTTAATTAAACGTCTTTTTACAGACAAGAAACAGCATTTGCAGAGGGAGGAGAAAAGAAAGCAGGCTTAAACTGCTTAGGTCACATGAGCAAAAACAAAAACCATTTTGGTTACATAAGCACAATTTCCTGCAAAGTAGCCTAGACTATAGAGAAACTACAAATTCATTAATAACTACAATCTAATAAATGAGCTTATACTTTGATAATAAAGTTGCTAATTTTAAAAACCACCACACCTAGTTCATCACTCACTTCTTGAAATAGTTCCTCCACAAGGTCTCCTAGACACCATACACTCCTGGTTCTTTTTCTCCTTCACTGGCTACACTTTTCAGTCTCTTTTATTTATTCTTCTTTATCTCTCTAAAATCAGAATTTTAGAGTGTGTTGGGGTCCTCAGACTAAGACACTAGCAGATAACATGATAAATTGCCCCTTGCCTACAACCCTGAAAACAGCCATAAAACCTGGACATACAACAACAACAACAACAAAACCCCATCTAAAGGTATTAGAGAGTAAATGGAAGCAGACAGACAACAACAACAATAACAACAAAAACAAAACCCTATCTAAAGGTATTAGAGAGTAAACGGAAGCAGACAGACTCTGATGGGGAGTCTGATATTACTTCCAGGAAAGAAGATACAAAGCTACACGGTACAAATAAGGTACCATCTAGTCAGAATTTAGTCTAAGGTTAATGGTAATGTGTATGGTTCAGGAGCAGCAGTAGAGCTACCCCTGGAAAAGTGAATCCAGGATGCCTTATCCACTGTGAGCAGAGTAAACCCAGAAGGGAAAGAGAAAAGAAATCTCTGTATCTAAACCAATTATACAAAGAACAGATTTAAGGCATGCTAAAAGACAAAAGATCTAAACTGAATGAAACTGCTGTCCAGAAAACATAGTTTGAAGTTAACGACTAGTCAAAAAAATTAATTACTAAAATCACCATTATTGGAGAAAAATAAGCATTCAGAATTTCTCAACTTAATCTTCATAATGTCCAGGGTACAATCCAAAATTATCTAGCACACAAAGAACAAAGAAAGCAGAACATTTTTATTCTCCATAATAAAAAATGACTATTATCACTATCCTCAACAATGTTAAAAAATTGTTAATGAATGAGAATATTATCAAAGAAATAAAATAGCCCAATACTGAAAGAATAAAAAAGATTTAATGGATTCAGCCATGGAACATCAATATTATCTCAAAGTATCATTTCACAGATTACTTAATAACTGCAGACAAGAAAAGAATCTTTACAATGGAGAAATCTGGCAGACAACATTTAAACCAAGCACTGGAACTCAGCACTGACAGTAAGGGGATAAACATGAATGTTATACAATGATTATTATTATCTTGTAGTATTATAATTTTTCTGAGCTTGAAATATTTTCCAAAAAGTTAGAAGGATAAGTATAAATACAATATAATTAAACTCTATGAAACACAAAAGGAAAAAAAAAGCTAAAAGAAAGACTTAAATCAGGAAGGACAGAATTAAAGTAGCTGTCTTAGGATGGGATCTATTCACCTTCTTTATCATGAATCTTTGTGTTAATGTGCTGATAACTGGTCTTCCTGGTAAACAGATTAATTTGTTAGGAGGAAGGCCCTTGTCTGAAGAATGCTTTTAGTAGGATGCCCCTTGTTAAAAATACCTACAATAAGCAAACTCAGAACCTATGGATTTATAAAGAATGGCACACTGCAGAATATCATGTAAGCTGCATAACTACAAGGTATGGAATGGAGAAGTTTTAAAATCTAAACATTCTGAGGTAATAACCAGCCATCCTCATTTGAGACTCTCTGGGCCAGAAAGTATGTGTCTGATATGGAAGGGAAGGACCAATGGAATCATATGGAGTTCCAGACCTCTCCTTGCTTCACCTATGCCTTCTGTCTGCTTGCATTCTTAAATCTATTAGCAAACCTGGATTCTATGTAAGATCTCTAACAAGTGAGTCTGATATGATATGATTCTTTATCATAATATGACTCTCACAAATAAAAGATAAAACTGTCAAAAATAATTATAGTCTAAGATTAACAACTGCCTTTAATACAATTACTTTAGGAGAATAAATGAACTAAATGTTAATTTGACATAGCTAATTAACAAAGTACTGTATACTTACAGGATATAATAAGGCATCTTTTACCCTGCGGAAAATTTTTTTAAAGCATTCATAGGAAAAAAAACTTACTAAAAATCACACAATGTGAAATTATGAAAAAAAACCTCAATAAATGTTTTAAAAGCATATATAACCAGACACATCACATACATCTAAATAGTATATAAATATACTGGGAGTTCCAAAAAAATGTATACACATTTTAAGTAATGTTACCTATGTATAACTTTTTGAACTCGAATTATGGTAGCTATGTGTAGTGTGATGTTAGCTCAAAAGATGGCATTAGTCAAATTAATGCTAGTGTCACCAAGCGATAGACAGGACAGGCAAAGAAAATGGCAAAAGCATGGTTGTTACTCGAGGAGCGCAGGACCATTTTGCAGAAGTATTGGAAATTCAAGAACACCGTGGAAATAAAACAATGGAGCCATGCATATGCAACAGAATCTCCAGCACACCTAACGACTGCACACATTTGTGATGAGTCTGAGATGTGTGGTACTGTATGTGACGTGCATCAGGGAAGGTCTGGGAGACATCACACTGCAACAAGTACTGCAGTAGTTCACTATAATCAGTAGTGTCTGGATGCTAATGGTAACCACTTTGAGCACCTCTTATAATTATGGAAGTCAAATGCTATGTGTGTGTATTCATCATATTGAGCATTACAATTTTAATAGTTTTTTCCTTTTTTAAAATGTGTATACATTTTATTAATTATTTATATGATGATAAACCCCCAATCCAAGGAGTGTGTACAGCCTAGAATACTTCTGAACATGTCCTTTGAAATAGGATTCCACCTATTTACAGAGTTGTGGTGAGACTCAAATGACACGATATGGTTATATTATTTGGATGATGTATTATTTTACCTGATTTTACATAATACCTCTATAGATTATAATCTATACAATGTTTACTATTTGTGGTCCACTGATGACAGCCACTTAGAAACAAGTTTTGAAGAAACATGAGACAAGGTGATTCTAACTGCTGATACAAGTTCAAAGAGTGTTTTTAATAATAGATATGAGCATATAAAAAAAGGGAATAAAGCAAAAGAGAAATAATTTTAAAATAGAGAAAAGGTAGCAGGCAAA
>CAUYQG010121541.1:0-16709 GCA_963574415.1 Tarsius wallacei | reverse complement strand
AGAATCAAGTCATTAAACTAACAGAACCAATCAAGCACACTCTGAGACTTTTCGTTTAAGTCCAATGTCCTTTCAGCTCTGATTTTTAGCTGTCTTCTGAGGCTGGCGAGTTTGTTTACAGTTACAGCCAGTTGCCCCTGGCCTGCCGTGAAGGGCAGTTCGGGTCTGCAGCGAGTTCACTAGTCAAATCTGGCCTGTGTTTTTTTGTTGTTGTTGTTGCCCGATTCGGTGTTGTTACCGTGAGTCGCCAGCAGGTGGTGCTATCTCACTGCTCCGGATTGTCGCCCTTTATGGTCTCTTCTCTCAGCTGCTCAGAGCCCAGCGAGAGTCGGCCGCAGAACCAAAGAAAAACTGGAGATAGGATCCTGCCTCAGGCCCACGGCCTGGCTGGATGTCACAGTGGCAGTAGAATCAGCAACGCTCTCAGCAGATCCCGCCTGGAGAAGCTTCAGAGTCTGAAGTCGTGGATCGCCTCAGGCACGGGAGGGGCGATCTGCAATGGCCTGGCCGCTACTGAGGCCGCGGCCGCGGAGATAGCTGCTCTGTCGGCAGCTTCAGGCCGTCCAGATCGGCGTGATGTCTCAGCGGTCGTGACAGCCGAGTTCCACGTGGACAGTGGGCTGCCAACGATGGGATCCACAGCCCCCAGAGAGACAGCCAGAGGACCTCCGTGTTCTCCCCAGGCTGTCCCGCCGCCATCTTCCCCCAAATCCCCTGACTCAAGATTTACACAAACAATTTTTGACACGTGAGCACTGATGTGACACAAAGTCTCCTGGTCATGTTGCCATTTCAGATAACATTTCAGAATTTACAATATGTTCTTTTGCGGTTTTTTTAGAGGGAGGGGCAGACAATTGCAATACTTGGATGAAAGGAAACACATAATTATAACAACCTTTTATCCCCAGAGCCCTGGCCTATCACAGTCCAAGGTCCTTGAATTCGCAGATGGAGGCGAGGTGGGCAGTGCCCACTCCAAGCTTTCAGACACATGCCCGTCAGCCTTGGACTGCTCTCCTCATCATTAGGTAGCAGTTTTACATCTAGCTCAACTCAGCGACAGAAGAATACAAGTTTTCAAGTCTTTTCTAAATGACTGTTCTAATGTAGCCAACATGGCTTCTCTTCAGCCTGTCACAGTAGTTTACCCTCAAAGAGTGTGTGATGAAAAGCGAGGCGCATTGCTAGTCTTTCTTTCCCAATAAATCCTGCGTTATTATGGGAAAACTGGCAGTGTCTCCGCAAGCCTATTTTGTGAGTGTGGTATTTCCTGTGAGTTCATTTGAAACAATTGAGCTGAAGGCTGTGTTTCAGGATGGGAACTTCTGCTTAGGCCTGGTGGCTCTGCCGGAAGGAGGAACATGGAACTCGTCTGCTGCTCAGGGCCCCACCTTAACCTGATTCTGCTCTAAGGCTGGTCCTCATTGACTCCAGGTCACTGGCAACCAGGCAAAAATAAAAATCACCAAGTTTCTCTTTATTTTATTTATTGAGGTTTTGGAGGCTTCTGATACAATTCACGTATCTTTTAAATACGAAAATCTACTTTTCAGTGATGTATATTAAACCATGATTATTCATCAGGAAATACACAGAAACGATCGGTGGCCTAAAAAAAAAAAAAGGGTATACTAGAGAAAACTAAAGGAAAGAAGAAACATAGGTCTATTCCAAATAACTATTTAATCACCTAATGAAAAACAGTGCAATCTAATCGTTGAGTAAGAAAATACACTGTTATTACATTTTGGAAATCTTATATGCCAAGAGTTTTGTCAGGTCATAGTAGTATTTAGAAGAGGTTTTAAGACTTTTAAAAAATAAATACATTTTTTAAAAGTGTTGTCCAGTCTACTTTATTTTAGAGATGTGGGATACAAGTGAGGATTTGCTACATAAGTAGGCTGCATGCAGGTAAAGTTTGGGCTCCTAGCTGGGCCTCTCTCCCCTTGGTACTGGACCAGGTATTCTTTGTGTTACCACATCTCCCCACCTCGGCCCCGCAGTGCCTGTCTGCTGATCCCACCCTTGTGCTGATGTGACCAGTGATCAGGGTCTGCTTATGAGTGAGAACATGCAGTGTTCCGGTTTTTGTTTCTGAGATAGTTTACTTAGTAAATGGTTTCCAACTGTATCCAAGTTGTTGCAAAGGCCATAATCTTGTTCTTCTTTATGGCTGTATAATACTCCAATGTGTATATGTACCACATTTTCTTTATCTAGTCCACTTTTGGGGGTAGTAGGGTTGATTTCATGTTTTTGCTATTATGAATAGTGCTGCAATAAACATGTGTGTGTGCAGGTGTCTTTTTTTTTTTTAATTTAGAACAATTTGTGTTCCTCTGGGCATATTCCCAGGAGAGGGATTGTTGAATAGTATGGAAGTTCAATGTATAGTTCTTTTAGAAATCGCCACATAACTTTCCATGGAGGTTGAACTAGCTTGTACTTCCACCAACAGTGTAGAAGCTTTTCTTTTTCTCTGCACCTGTGCCAGCACTTGTTGTTTTTGTCTTATTAATGACAGTTATCGTTACTGGTGTTAGGTGGTATCTCATTGTTGTTCTGATTTGCATTCCTCTGATGAGTGGTGAGGCTGAGCATCTCTTCTTATGTTTATTGGCTGCTTGTATGTCTTCCCTTAAGAAGTGTCTGTTCGTGTTCTTTGCCCACTTTTTAATGGGGTTGTTTGTTAGATTTTAAAAAACTTCTTAATGCTTGATCTCCTCTTTAAAAACTCCCATAATACCTTAAAGGTTACATTATCAATGCATACATTAAAATTTACAAGGTGAAGAAAGAGAGCAGCCTTACTCTCCCTCAGCAACTCATACTTGATCCACTTTAGAAGGGACTGGACACTCAGTGATCTAAATGACCAATGACTCATACACAACTTTTAGGGTGGCTCACGCCCATAGTCCCAGCACTTTGGGAAGCTAAGGTGGAGGACTGCTTGAACCCAAGAGTTTGAGGCCAGCCTGGGCAACATAGTGAGAACTTGTCTCTACAAAAAATAACAATGTTTAATATTATAGCCAGCATGTTGGTGTGTGTGCCTGTAGTCCCAGCTACTCAGGAAGCTGAGGTGGAAGAATCACTTAGGCTCAGGAGGCTGAGGCTGCGGTGAGCCATGATTGTGCCACTGTACTCCAGTTTGGGTGACAGAATGAGATCTTGCCTCCAGCTCAAGAAAAAAGAGTTGTCATGTATTCCATCATTGTCATAGTTACGTGAGACTTTAGGTCCCCACAGTTTATTTTTTTTCAGTAATGTTTTTGAAATACAATAGTTTAGAGACCTCTTGACTCTGGAATTTGCATTACAAATGCTAGTGATATGAAAGTTTCATTCAAACTAATCTGCACCATGAAATATGGTCTTTTAGTATACTATAGATGAATTTGGAATGAAAACACTGCCATGATCTCCGTTTAAGGAATTTAGAAACATTTTTTAAAATATAGTAAGTTTTTCTCCTCCACATGTTTTGCAAATGTGACTTATATTTCTGAAAATTCAGAATGTAGGAGATTTGCTTAAAACAAGAAAAGTGGTCAGAATTAGGGTCTCTTCCATGTTCAACATTTTTTAAAAATCCACTCTGCCAGCTGTCAAGGGCTGAGCTGAACTGGAGGGAGCTGAGTTGCCAGTGGTGGACTTGACCAGTTCAGACCATAGGCCAAAGTTATTACAGTCAAGTCTGTAATAACTTTCTGAGGTGGTGAAATGAACAAGAGAAAAATCTCCCACTGGATGTTCTGTGTCCCCCCCTAGATCGGCACTGGTTGAGGGTCTGATGTATCATTGCACATCAGAGGAGCTATCTCACAACCACGGGAGCCCTCCATAAAAGAGGTCTGCTGTTTTATGGACTCTGGGGTGGGGGTTGGGGTGAGCTAGAGGAAAGAGTAAGGGATGGGAAACTGTGAATACTGAGTCAGAACAAAGAAAATGTCTCCTCCCCAGTGAGGAGGCCTTAGCAGACAGGCTTGGATGGACAGACCTCCAGACAGACGTGCCCAGGCTGGTGCCGTAGGCTGGACATGCAGATGTGCACAAAAACAGGACTTTCGTGGCGGGCTGCTGAACCCGGAAGTGATTTGTTTAGAATTTTTCCATTTATATCCATGAATGAGACTAGTCTGTCATTCCCCTTTCTTGTATTGGTCCCAATCTGTTTCCGTAGCATAGTTATATTAGTGTTCTATAATTAGTTAAGAGTATACGTTTATTGGCAACAGTGTACAATTTGTTTAAGATTAAAATTATCTGCTTCCTGAATGTTTGGAATTTTGTTACAAAATTCTCTAGTCCTGTTGTTCTCTTTGTGGTATATTTTAAACCACTACCTTAATTTATTTAATGATTGTGACTGCAGCTCCCTTCAGAGGCTGCAGTGTGCTAGCTGGGACCTTGGTCTGGGTGGGGAGGGCAGCTTTTCCTCAAGAGGCCTGTCAGGTCATGCCTTTATGATTGTTTATGGTTGGGTTTGCCAGTAGCTAGCCTCCTCACACTGTCCTCTTTCAAGCCTGCATCCCCTCCTTTTGAAGCTTCTGAAATTGCCTTTCTCCATGCTCTCTGCCTGGCTCAGGATTTTTCTTTTTTTTCTTTTATGAGTTAGGGTTTCACTCTGTTGCCCAGGCTGGAGTGCAGTGGCACAATCACACTCACCACAGCCTCAATGTCCTGTGCTCAGACAATGATCCTGCCTCAGTTTCCCAAATAGCTAGGACTATAGGTGCACCCCACCAGGCCTGGCTAATTTATTTATTTATTTTTGTAGAGATGAGGTCTCACTATGTTGCCCAGGCTGGTCTCCAAGTCCTGGGCTCAAGCAGTCCTCCTGCTTCAGTCTCCCAAAGTGCTAGGATCACAGGCGTGAACCACTGCATTCAGCTGCAGATTTTATTTTTCCATCATGCCTTGATTGCCAGGTTACTTGCTTCTAAGTGTCACTCACTTTTCCTTATCATTCCTCTACTTTGGAATCTAATACATATTATTTTTGCACAGAACCCAGGCCACTTAGGCAAGCACTCAAATCTTCCATTTATTTATCTGTATTTTAATACTTCCCAGCAAGTCTCCTCTCCCTAGCCTGCCATCTCCTGTAACTTTCGTACGTAACTGTGCCTTCTCAGCTTGAGTCTTTATCTTGTTCTTAGAATGACTTTGCCTGCCAACTCCACTAATTAACCTACTCTCTTTTCTCTAAGACTCAGCTGAAGACGTCTTCTCCATGAAGTTATTGTCTCACTCCTCACACTGATTCTTTGTGTTGTTGGTAAGTCTTCATGACTTCTTCAGCTGCATGACTTTTCTCTACCTCTCTACTAAAATATAAATGTGTTTAACAAACAGCTTTGGATTATTCTCTGGTTATATATGTTTTCTTTTTAAAAAAAAAAGATTAAATTATATCCCCATCTAAGTTTTATGTATCATAGCCCCTTGTCAGGCAAATATTATATTTGTGTGGCCCCTAGATGGCAGACACAGTGCTTGGTATTTTCATTTATGTCATCTAACTTAATTTTCACTAATGCCCATGAGTCGTGTAATTATTTATTTATTTATTTTTGAGTTGGGGGTCTCACCCTGTCACCCAGGCAGAAGTACGGTGGCATGGTCACGGTGATCACAGCTCACGGCAGCCTCAGCCTCCTGGGTTCAGGCGATCCTTCCACCTCAGCCTCTCGGGTAGCTGGGACTACAGGCATGAACCACCACGCCTGGCTAATTTTTTTATTTTTTGTAGAGATAAGGTTTTGCTATGTTGTCCAGACTGATCTCAAACTCCTGGGCTCAAGCAATCCTCTCACCAGGGCCTCCCAAAATGCTGGGATTGCAGGCATGAGCTACCGCACCTGGCTGATCATGTGATTTTTATCATGACTTTCTATAAGATGAAACCGAATCTCAGAAAGTTGGAGTAATTTTGTCATGCACACTGGTTGGTGCATTGGCAGTTGTGAGATCTTTGTTGGTCCAATGTCTATGCTGTTTTCTTCTACAAGATGCTGCCATTATACTAGAAGCACATTTATGTCAGAATAAACAAATGAGATTCAATGCTAATTTATGTTCATATATTCTCTGCCTTAAGAAAAAGTGCATCAATTCAGCATCATCGATAAAGTTATTAATTCTAAGCTTTTATTATTTTAAAAAATTGATATTTAATGGAGGTTTGTCAGCATTAAAAACAGGGAGTCACAGGGACAAGGGTCTTTCATTTGGAATCCAAAGTCCTGAGATTTCATTCAAGCTGTGCCCTTTTGGCATGATACTGGTTAAAAAGCCAACCCTGGGGCTTTGCCTAGATGGCACGATCAGATTACCAATTTCTGAAATTCACTCCAGGCACGATCAGATTACCAAATTCACTCCTAGATGGCACGATCAGATTACCAATTTCTGAAATTCACTCCGGAGTCTCTGCTATTCTATTTTATTAATTTTTATTTTTATTTTGGAGTTACTGGTTACATGTGAGGATGTGCTACAGAAGAAACTTGCAAGAAGGTGAGGCTTGGGCTTCTAGCGAGCCCTCCCTCCCCTTGGTAGTGGACATGATACCCAATGGGGGTGATTGTGTGCTATTTTAAAATTACTGTCCTCTGAATTTGCTTTATCTTCCTTTCCCGATATAACCTCTGTATGGCAATACCCCACCATGATGTTTTCCTTTTGTTAGATTTTTACCTGGTAACTAGACTATGACACCTTTTTTTGTTTCCCATCATATGAGTTGGAGTGCCACATTTTTGCCCCTAAATTATTTTTAAGAGTTGCCCTTAAAGTGTTAGTATCTTTATTTTAAAACCTTACCTAAACATCATCGTTTACTAATCCTTCTTAAAGTCATAGCTGTCATAATTTGTGGCATCAAATAAATGAGTTATATGGCACACCCCATCTCTTAAAGTTCTAGAAGTAGTTTTTAATATGTTGGTGTTGCCATTACCATCATTATTTAAAATGTGTTAAACATGATCTTCATAGCAGATGCCCTAAAACATATCCAAGGACATACATTCAGTAGAACTAGAAATGAGAACACCCTTTTCTGCAGTCCACCAAGAGGGGAAAAAGAAATGAACATCTACTAATTACATCACTATGTGAGTGGCATAATTCTGTCTTGGAACATGAATTGCGTATGAACGTCCAAGTATGCACTAGTGGAGAGTCAAAGTAAAACTAGTGAATTCATCTCAGTGTATATTGAGTGTGTGTTTTAAAATATTGATTTCTTCCCCCCAGTGTTGATTTTCAGTTCTGAGAAAAGGGAAATGATGTAGGATGAGATAGCAGAAGTGTTAAGGGAAATAATAGTAATGAGTCCCAGTGCAAGTCTGTGTTTTTTAGGTTCCCATGTTTAGAAAAAATTATTGCAGAGGAAAAAGAAAAATCCAGGCTGTTTTTAAAAACATTATAGTAGTCAAGAAGAAAGTTCACATTTTAAAAAGCAAAATGATTGTCCCCGTTATTACCTACTGCTCAGTTTTCTTGAATTATGGCCATGCACAGTTAATTCCCGTGTAGATTGGATTCACTGGCAGTTAATTTTCCTACAAAGAGGCAGGGTGGGGAGTATATGGACATGCACAGTGTTGAATCTCAGATGTGCAGGTGTATTTCGTGAACATGCTTCTTCAGGTGCATTTCATGAACACGTTTCTTCATACATCACATGTATACAAAATGGCAGGAATCTTCTCTCAGGGGTGGGGTTTTTAGGATTATAGTGATAGGTTAATGACCTAAAGGCAACTAGTGGTCACTTGCCCTGGTCTGCAATAGATTTATGTGAATCTCTACTTCCTCTCCGGCAGGGGGACCATGTGACTATTTGCGGCATCTGGCCAATCTGGTTTCCTTAAGTAGCTGTGCCTGTAGAAAAAGAGACCAAAAAAACAAAAACAAAACAAAACACACACACACACACACAGCAAAAATTTGCCAATAGTATAGGGATGGAAACTATATCGTTTAATTTCTTTAAAGAAAGTTTTGCCACAGATTGATTATTTCCATCTTCATATCAGTACCTGGGTTATAACATTAGGGTGATCCAGACAGCTTTGTCTACAAAAATCTCGAGATAAGGGAACACAAAACACTGTATTTGGCCCATAATTAGAATTGAATGTAACTTGTATTTTTTAGAGAACTGATAAAAAATTCTTTTTTTTTTTTTTTGAATAGGAGTCTCATTCTGTCATCCAGGCTGGAGGGCAGTGACATGCAGCCTTGACCTGTTGGACTCAAGCAGTCCTTCCACCTCAATTCTTGAACTCCTTGACAGCTTTAAGATTTAGAAATTAAAAATTGACAGCAGTTGTTACCAAAGAGCCAGCTCTAAAGCTTGTGAACCTAGTAGATTAAGTCAGTGTTTAAAAGGGCCAAGTCAGACAACATTTATAAAGCAACACAAAAGGGCTTCAGTTCTTGGAACCTAAAATAATTTTGTACTTGAAGTCCAAAATTGGATGTTTTGTTATTTGTGCAAGTGCTAAGTAAAATAAAAGAGTCTGTTTATCTGGTTAAATTTTCACTACTCTCAGTAAACAAGGGTCATCATGCTGTCATAATGCTATCAGATCAGTTGGTCCTTTCTTCACCCCCTTGTTCCCCCAAATTAAACTTACCTAATAATTTTTTTTTTCACACGAATGGGCCAGCCACTCATCACAGTGCTTCTGACGAAGTTAGCCTTATTTTTTATTTTTTTATATTTTATTTTAAAGATGTGGGGTATAATTCAGTATTAGGTATACAAGTAGACATCATACAGGTAAAGTTTGCGTCTCCCTTTGCTCCCCACTTTGCCTGAATTGAGATCAAGTACCCTTATTGATGTTGTGTTCCCACCCTCACCCTGGCAGTATCCTGCTACTACCAATCCCTTTCTTACAGTATTATAGTAACTGTCCAGAGTCCACTTATGAGTGAGAACATATGGTACTCTGTTCTTTGTTTCTGTGATAGATCACTGAGTATGAAAGACTCGAAATCCATCCAAGTTCCTGCAAAGTCCATATGTTTCTCCATCTTTATGGCTGCATAATATTTCATCATGCTTACGTGCCACAGTTTTTTAATCCAGTCTAGTATTGATGGTCAGCATGGTTGGTTCCATGTTTTTGCTAATGTGAATAGTGCTGCAATAAACATGCCTGTGCAGATGTCCTTTTTGTAGAGTGATTTGTGTTCCTCCAGGTATATTCTCAGTAGGGGGATTGCTGGGTCATATGGAAGGTCAATTTCTAGTTCTTTTAGAAATCACCAAAAAAGAAAAGAAAAGGAAAAAGAAAAAGAAAAAAGAAAAGAAAAAAAGAAATCAGCACACTGTTTTCCATAGAGGTTGAACTAGTTTGCATTCCCACCAGCCCTGTAGAAGCATTCCCTTTTCTCTGCATCCTTGCCAGCATCTGTTGTTTTTTGTTTTATTAAAGATGGCCATTCCTACTGAGGTTAGGAAGTATCTTAATGTGGTTTTGATTTGCATTTCTCTGATAATTAGCGAGGTTGAGCACTTTTTCATGTGTCCGTCGGCTGCTCATGTATCTTTTTTTGCGAAGAGTTTAATCATGTCTCTTGCCTATTTTTTAGTGGGGCTGTTTGTTTTTTTTCCTTTCAGCATGTTTGAGTTCCTTGTTGATCCTGGACGTTAAGCCTTTGTCAGGTATACAGTTGGCAAATATTTTTTCCCATTCTCTGTGCTGTCTCCCTGTTCTCTTTATGGTTTCTTTTGCTTTGCAGAAGCGTTTCAGTTTAATGAGGTCCCACTTGTCTATTTTATCTCTTATGGCATGAACATCTGGGGTTTTGATCAGGAATTGGTTACCTACTCCGATTTTTGTAAGGGTGTCTTCTGCTTTTTCTAAGATTCTTATAGTTTAAGGACTTACGTTTGGGTCTTTGATCCATTTGGAGTTGATTTTTGTGTATGGTGATAGGTAGGGGTCCTGTTTCAGTCTTCTGCATGTGGTTAGCCAGTTTTCCCAACACCATTTATTAAATTTGCTCTCCTCTCCCCAGTGGTTGTTGATGGAGGCTTTGTTGAAGATGAGTTAGTTGAGAAGTTGAGGTTTTGCTTCCAGAATTTCTATCCTGTTCCATTGGTCTATGTGCCTGTTCTTGTACCAATGCCAGGCTGTTTTGATTATTGTAGCTTTAATATAGAGTATGAAATTTGGAAGTATGATACCTCCTGCTTTGTTTCTTTAGCTAAGGATTGCTTTGGCTATTCATGGTCTTTTATGTTTCCGATGAATTTCTGTATTGTTGTTTCCAGGTCTGAGAAGAATAATGTTGGTAATTTAATGGGTATTGTGTTAAATCTGTAGATTGCCTTTGGTAGAATAGACATCTTAACAATGCTAATTCTTCCAATCCATGAGCATGGAATATGTTTTTCATTTGTTTGGGTCTTCTTTGATTTCTTTGAGCAGTGTTTTGCAGTTTTCCTAGTAAAGGTCTTTCACTTCTCTGGTTAGGAAGATGTCAAGGTATTTCTTTTTTGTGTGAGACTATTGTGAATGGGATTGTGCTTTTCATTTGGTTCTCTGTTTGTTTGTTGTTGGTGTATAAGAATGCAACTGTGTTTTCCGTGAACATCTAGGTATAGATGGAACATACCCCAAAATAGTAAGAGCCATCTATGATAAACCCATAGCCAACATACTGCTATGTGGACAGAAATTAGAAACATTTCCCCTGAAAACTGGAAAAAGACAAGGCTGTGCACTCTCACCTCTCCTGTTTAACATAGTGTTGGAAGTTCTAGTTAGAGCAATCAGACAAGAGAAGGAAATCAAGGGTATCCAAAGAGGAAGTTAAATTATCTCTCTTTGTGATCGACATGATCCCATACCTTGAAAACCCAAGAGAATCTGTCACAAACCTCCTTGCACTGATAAAGGACTTTGGCAAAGTCTCAGGGTACAAAAGATCCTCTGTATTTAAATACATTTATTACTCAGAAATGGCCAAATTCCCTTCCTGAGGGCTATTTTAGCTATTATAGCTCTGGTTGATATCTCTAGTTCTGCTGTCTCTGTCCTATTATTGAGGAAATGGGATGAGTTTTAAACTGTTGTATTGTCATAATTTATTTAACAATATTTAATACCAACAGCGTGATTAAATAGCATTTAAAATACCTATGCTGCAATTAGGCTAGATTAAAGGTTCTAATCTAGTAGTTCTCAACTTTGTCTATAAATCGGAATTACCTAGGAAAGTTTGAAAAACACTGAGGGCAGGATCCCAACCTGAGTTTTTGATTCTTTTTGGTTTGGGGTATGGCCTGGGAGTGGAAATTTAAAAACCTGCCCCAAGTGATTCTGATATGCAGCCAGAATTGAAGACTATAATATTGCCCTATCCAGACCCCAGTATTCACAAGACTAAGTTACAACTATTTTTACCAAAGAACAGCTCTAGAGCATTTATAAATTATCATAAATAAAGGTATAATCATTTGTCATTGATGAAAATAGTGGTGTTCAAGACATGTCGATTAACTAGAAATATGGTATAGACTATGATATGATAATCTAGTGACCTGAGCCACCTCTATCCTTATTGAAGAATGCGACCCACCTCCTGTCCCAAGATCTTTGGAGGGTTCTATAACCTGATTCAAGTGGAATATTAACTGAGTCCCTCCACTAGGACATCTGTTTCTAATTAAACTTTCATGTAAAATATTTGTCAACGTGCCAAAAAGGACATAGAGCTGAGACTTTGTTGAGCATACAGAACAGTCTGTATGATTGTTTTCATGGTTGCTTGCTAATAAATGTTGGCATGTGTTACCAAATTCAGTCTAAGACCTGCTTTCATTATAACATATCTCCTAGAGGGAAGATTCCAGGGAAAATGCACTCATAACCCTCACTTACCTTTTACCAAACAAACATTGATTTAGGACATTTGGCAATATATGTAGTCTTTTGGAGGGAGTGGATTCTGGGTTAATTTCCATCTACAATAGAATTTCTCTTAAGCAGCCATGGGGACACCACGTCACTGGAGCCTCTTATGTAACAATATGAAAGCCTACTCTGGCTGAGTTTTTATAATTTGTCATTTGGGCTGTATTATGTTACCTAATACTCTGATAATGACTGCAAAAAAAGTCTTCTAACATAGACTCCTAGACCTTTTGTTTCGTCTACCTAATAAGTTTATTGAGATATTATTTATATACAGTGAAATGCACAGATCTTAAATGTATCAACCAATATTGAAAAGTTGAATACCTCTGTGTAATGATGACCTTACCAAGACAGAGAACATTTCCATCAGCCTAGAAAGTGTACTTGTGCCTCTTCCAGTTTAATAACACCACCCCCTTTATATACACCAAGCATCACTAATTGGTTAGTTTTATTTAATCGAGTATTTTATTTCAGTGGAATTACACAGCATGCATTCTTTTGTGTCTGACTGTTTTTCCTCAGCATAATGTTTTTGATATTCATCTGTTGCATGTATCAGTAGTCTGTCCCTTTTTATTGCTGAGAAGTATACCATAGAATAAATGCTACTGTCTATCCAGTCTTTTGTTGATGGTCAATGGGCTGTTTCCACTTTTTGGCTATTATGATTAAAACTGTCATAAACATTCTTACACAAGGCTTTTAGTGGACATATGTTTTCATTTCTTTTTGGTAAATATCTAGGAGTGGAATTGTTGTCATGAGTGAATGTGTGATTGTACCATTTTCGCTTCCACTGCCAATGTAGGAGAGGACTAGTTGCTCCACATCATCATTAATATTTGTATTTCATCTTTTTCATTTTAGCCCTTTTAGTGGTGTGTAGAGTTTGGTTGTTTGTCATTGTGATTTTAATTTTTATCTATGTTGAAAAAACTATGTTGAACAGGTTTTAAAGATGTGGGATACAATTCAGGGTTAGGTATACAAATGTTGCTTATTTAGGCACCCTTGTTGATGAGGTATGCCCCTCCCTCCCCTAGCAGTTTCCCTAAACTGCCAACTGACAGTTTCCTACTACTGCCAATTGCTTTCTTATAGTATTATAATTATTCAAGGTCTGCTTATAAGGAAGAACATGTGGTACTCTGTTCTTTGTTTCTTCGATAGATCACTGAGTATGATCGACTCTAAATCCATCCAAGTTGCTGCAAAGTCCATATGTTTGTCCTTCTTTATGGCTGCATAATATTCCATTGTGTATATGTACCACATTTTTAAAATCTAGTCCAGTTTCAATGAGCAGCATGATTGGTTCCATGTTTTTGCTATTGTGAATAGAGCTGCAGCAAACATACTTGTGTAGGTATCTTTTTTGTAAAATGATTTGAGTTCCTCTGGGTATATACCCAATAGGGGAATTGCTTGGTCATATGGAAGGTCAATTTCTAGTTCTTTCAGAAACTGCCACACTGTCTTCCAAAGTGGTTGCACTAGTTTGCATTCCCACCAGCAGTGTAGAAGCATTCCTTTTTCTCCACATCCTCGCCTGAATCTGTTGTTTGTTTTATTAATGATGGCCATTCTCACTGGGGTTAGGTGGTATCTCATTATGGTTTTATTTGCATTTCTCTGATGATGAGTGAGGCTGAGCACTTTTCATGTGTCTGTTGGCTGCCTGCATATCTTTTTTTGAGAAGTGTCTGTTCATGTCTTTTGCCCACTTTTTAATGGGGCTGTTTGTTTTTTCTTTTCAGCACATTTGAGTCGCTTGTAGATCCTAGATGTTAGGCCTTTGTCAAATATACAGTTGACAAATATTTTTCCCATTCTGGGTTGTCTCCCTACTCTCCTAATTTTTTTTTTTTTTTTTTTTTGCTTTGCAGAAGCTCATTAGTTTGATGAGGTCCCAATTGTCTATCTTATTTCTTAAGATATGGGCATTTAGGGTTCTGAATAAGAATTGGTTGCCAGTTCCAATTTCCATAAGGGTGTCTCCTGTGTTTTCTTAGATTCTTATAGTTTGAAGTTTTACGTTTAGGTCTTTGATCCATTTAGAGTTAGTTTTTGTGTATAGTGATAGTTAGAGGTCCTGTTTCAAACTTCTGCATGTGATCAGTCAGTTTTCCCAGCACCATTTACTGAATAGGTTCTCCTCTTCTCAGTGGTTGTAGTTGGAGGCTTTGCTTCTGGAATCTCTGTCATGTTCCATTGATCTACATGCCTGTTCTTGTACCAATACCAGGCTGTTTTGATTACCATAGCCTTATAGTTTGAAGTTTGAAGTCTGGAAGTGTGATACCTCCTGCTTTGTTTCTTTTGCTAAGGATTGCTTTGGCTATTCGTGGTCGTTTATGTTTCCATATGAATTTCTGTACTCTCATTTCCAGGTCTGAGAAGAATGATGTTGGTAACTTAATGGGTATTGCATTGAATCTGTAGATTGCCTTTGGTAGGATGGACAGTTTAACAATGTTGATTCTTTCTATCCATGAGCATGGAATATTTTTCATTTGTTTGTGTCTTCTTGGATTTCTTTGAGCAGCGTTTTGTGGTTCTCATTGTAAAGGTCTTTTGTTTCTCTGGTTAGGAAGATGCCAAGGTATTTCATTTTTGTGTGGCTATTGTGTATGGGATTGTGATTTTAATTTGGGTCTCTGCCTGATTGTTGGTGTATAGGACTGCAACAGTCTTTTGCATATTTATTTTGTACCCTGAGACTTTGCCAAAGTCCTTTATCAGTGCAAGCAGGTTATTGACAGTTTCTCTAGGATTTTCAAGGTATAGGATCACATCATCAGCAAAGAGGGATAACTTGACTTCCTCTTTTCCTATTTGAGAACCCCTGGTTTCCTCCTCTTGTCTAATTGCCCGAGCTAGGACTTCCAACACAATGTTGAATAAGAGGGGTGAGAGTGGGCAGCCTTGTCTTGTTCCAGTTTTCAGGGGAAATGTTTCCAGTTTCTGTCCATTTAGCAATATGTTAGCTGTGGGTTTATCGTAGATGGCACCTACTATTTTGAGGTATGCTCCTACTATACCTAGGTGTTTGAGAATTTTTATCAAGAAGGGATGCTGGATTTTATCAAAAGTTTTTTTTACATCTGTTGATGTATTTAATTACATTTATGGTCTTGTGAATACTGAACCAGCCCTGCATCCTGGAGATGAAGCCTACTTCATCATGGTGGATGATTTTTGAGATGTATTTTTGGATCCAATTTGCTAGAATCTTGTTGAGGATTTTAGCATCTATGTTCATAAGGAATATTGGCCTGTAGTTCTCTTTCTTTGTTGAATCTTTACCCGGTTTGGGTATCAGTGTGATATTAGCTTCGTAAAATGATTTGGGGAGAATTCCATCTTTCTCAATTGCCTGGAATACTTTCAATAGGATTGGTATCAGCTCCTCCTTGTATGTTTTGTAGAATTCTGCTGGAAAGTTATCTGGTTCAGGGCTTTTTTTGTAGGTAGTTTTCATATGACAGAGTCTATTTCCTGGATTGTTATTGGTCTGTTTAGTGTCACAATGTATTCTTGTTTCAACCTGGGGAGGTTGTGTGATGTCAGAGAATCCTCCATTTCATTTAGGTTATCAAGTTTGTTTCCATATAGATGTACATAGTAATCTCTGATAATCTTTTGTATTTCTTCAGGGTCAGTTGTGATTTGATCTTTTGTATTTCTGATTGTGTTTATTTGGGCTTTTTCTCTCCTTTTCTTGGTCATTCTGGCTAGGGGTCCACCAATCTTGTTGATTCTTTCAAAGAACCAATTTTTTGTTCTGTTGACGTTTTCTATGATATTTTTGTCTTGTATGTCACATATTTGGACTCGTATTTTGGTGATTTGGATTCTTCTGCTAATGTTGGGGTTTGGTGGTCTTCTCTTTCCAGCTCCCTTAGGTGATTTGTTAGGCTCTCCACTTGTGATCTTTCTGTTTTCTTGATGTGTGCTCATAGAGATATAAATTCCCCTTTTAAAACTACTTTCAACCGGGCTCGGTGGCTCAGCCTGTAATCCTGCGCCTTTGGGAGGCTGAGGTGAGTGGATTGCCTGAGCCCGCGGGTTCGAGACCCGCCTGGGCAACTTGGCGAGACCTCGTCTCTACAATAAATCACAATGAGCTGGGTGTGGTAGCGTGTGCCTGTAAGTCCGGCTACTTAGAAGGCTGAGGCAGAAGGATCGCCAGAGCCCAGCGGGTTGAAGCTGCGGTGGCCGTGAATGTGCCACCACACTCCAGCCTGGGTGACAGAGTGAGACTCCAACTAAAAAAAAAACCCAATAATAACAGTAGCACTTCCTTATCTGTACAGTGTTTTGCCATTTTCGAGATCCCTGGAGGAGAGAGGCCAGGATCCCTCACCCCAACCCCGGGGTTACAGGGACAGAAGCACGGGCCCCCAGTCTCTTGGCCTGCCTGGAACTCTCCTGCCAGGAGGAATCCTTCTCGCCTCAGCCAAGTCCCTCTGGCTCGACTGGAAGGACCCCGCGCGCCCTCGTGTGTCCCGTCCCCGCAACAGCATTGCGGAGGTGCTGTGGCCACCCAGAGACAATGTGTCTTTATTTTATTTTTTTTTATTTACTGTAGAGATGAGACCTCGCCAAGTTGGCCAGGCGGGCAATCCACTCACCTCAGCCTCCCAAAGCGCGGGATTACAGGCTGAGCCACCGAGCCCGGCTGGATAATGTGACTTTAAAAGGCGAGGAAACAGCCGGGCTCAGTGGCTCAGCCTGTAATCCCGTGAG
>CAUYQG010121540.1:0-15496 GCA_963574415.1 Tarsius wallacei | reverse complement strand
GGATTGCCTGAGCCCGCGGGTTCGAGACCCGCCTGGGCAGGCGAAACCTCATCTCTACAATAAATCAAAAAAATTAGCCGGGCGTGGTAGCGCGCGCCTGTAATTCCAGCTACTCGGAAGGCTGAGGCGGAAGGATCGCCGGAGCCCAGCAGTTCGAGGCTGCGGTGGCCGGGAGCGGCCACTGCACTCCAGTCTGGGCGATCGAGTGGGACTCCAACTCAAAAATAAATAAATAAATAAATAAAATAAAAAGAAGGCTCACACCTGCTATAAGCCACATGGGCTGCTTAAGGCCAGTTTCCATCATAGGCCTTCTGAAAAGAGGTGGGAGGGATAGAAATGAAGATGGAAATGAATTCTGCTTGTCCCTTCTACTTTTGTTCAGTTTACATGGCTTCTGGAAATAATGAAAAAATCAACTGCCTGATATTCTAGCTGTGCTAACTACCTGTTCCTCCTTCTCTCCCAGACTCCACTCCCAACTCCTCTTTCTCGTGTCTCTGCTGAGAGGTGGTCATTCAAACCATGGCCTCCCTCCCACCTGTGCATAGAAAATTATTTTTCCTTCCCCACATCTTGCATCTCTGTTTTTCTCATCTTCCCTCACTTCCTTACAACAAAGAGTCTTGTGATCTTAGAGGACTATTAATGGGGGGAAAAGTGTCGATGTGAGTGCTGTTGTTGGGGAAACAGGGCCTAGAGGAAGAAGAGAGGGATGTTCAGTGGAAATTGCCAAGTAACGGCTTTGCCTGTTGTCTAGTTGGCAAGGTAATTGTGAATCTTCATCTTCTTGCTCTTGGCCAGTTACAGTCAGCCAAGGACACTAGTGGTGCATCTCTCCCCCAGGATCCACCTGAGTCCTCCCAAAGTCACCAGTGTGGACTCTACCATACCAGCTCCCCTCTGCAGCCTCTTCCCTCTTCACAATCCTCAGACAGCAGCAGATGTTTGGCCTATGATCTTTGAGCATCCCTCTCTGGGATTGGGAGAGAAGATACCATGACTAGATGTGTGGGTACTTGTGTTCAGATGAAGGACAGAGATTGTGCCCTGTAAACATTAGAACGACAGCAGTGTAGCCTCTTCAAACCCTGAGTACTATTGACATCATGAGAGAAAAGGTGTCTGCCCCTCATCCTTCTGCTATAGGATCCTGCTTGTGGAGAAGACAGAGATACAGGGCACCCCTATCAGCTGGATTCCGCCTGCTGCTGCAGCTGTGGAAGGTGTTCTCGTGTCTGTCTTCACCAAACCACAAGGAGAAAGGCCGTCGCTTCTTTTGTTCACTTCCTGCATCTCTCTCTTTACACGATTAACTCCATCACATCTGCCTATCCCCACACAAGAATGAGGCAAGGAAAAGGTATTGGCAATGGTCTTTTCCTAATCTTCAAAGAGTTTTCAGTAATATTTTGCTTTTCTGTCAATATCTGTCTTCATTTGACTTTCTCCTCCTTTGCCTTGTCTTCTACATTTTAACAGAAAATACATTTCTCTTTAGAAATATGATTGCTGCCAATACAAATTTGATGGAAAAATACCCAGTGTGATTTAGAGCCATCTGGAGATCCTCACTTTCTAAGTAATAATTTTATGGCACTTTATAACATGTATGTGCATCCATTATTTCATGTGACAGTAGAGCTACCAATGGCATTGCCTGACGTTCAGAAGCATTGACCAATCTCTCTTGTTTCTTCTTTCCTCTCCTCCCCATTTTCCAGTCCCCTAACTAACATGAGGTTATTTTAAATGAGTTTCTGTGGGCTTTAAACAAATACTATATATATATTTTTTTAAACATATTTTTTATTTTAAAAATATGTTTAAGGGTTAGGTATACAAATATGCATCGTTCAGGCAACCTTGTTGATAAGGGGTGTCCCCCATACCCAGATAGATATTGAGTACCATTAATCCCACCACCCTTGCCCTCCCTGTCCCCCGCCCCCCATAGATTCCCACCACTGTCAATCCTTTTTTTATAGTATTACGATAGAAGTTCAAGGTCCACTTATGAGTGAGAACATGTGATACTCAGATCTTTGTTGCTGTGAAAGATCACTCAGTACTATAGACTCTAGTTCCATCCAGGTTGCTGCTAAATTCATGATTTTGTTCTTTTTTATGGCTGTGAACAAATACTATATTAAGATGATGTGTCTTAAAATGAAAGCAGCTTCTCTATCGGCTTCATTTTGAAAAGTATTTCTCTACCAAGAAGAGAAGATAAGGATCCTGTGGCCCTAACGTATCTCTTTCACAGAGATAAGAGTAGACAGATTTTGTAACTTTTATTGAATTCACTGGACATTTATTGATCTGGTCACTATTATGTAGAAGTTATATAAAAGTTGACTCTGGTTTCAGTTATTGCAACAGGCATCTTCTTGTTCCTTTTTTTGTCATTCTCAGTTTCATCTGAAAGCATTTAGATTCATGTCTTTTTCAGTCCTAAAATTCTAAGAAACAATGGCAGAGGGAAGTCAAGGGTGTTATCTAAATTCGTTCAAGGAGAAAGGAACAAATTTCAGACTTGAATTCAGTTCTCCTGACCCTGACTATTTGCTCTTCTAACATTTAAAAATCATGTTAAAATGTTTATGAGGCAATTGGAAATTTGAACACCAACTGGACTGAGCACATTAAAAATTATTGTTAATTATTTTAGGTGTGTTAATTGTAATATGAGTATATATATTTAAAGACCTGGTATTTTAAAGGTAGACTCTGAAATAGTTATGGATGAAGTCACAAGATGTTTGGGATTTGTTCAAGATAATATAAAATGTAGGGAGTTATGGGGTGCAGAAGAACAAGATGGGTCATGAATTAATAATTATCAAAGCTGGGTGGTAGGAGCCCAGGGGCTCCTCACATTATTCTCTCTATTTTTATTTTTATTTTTTGAGTTGGAGTCTCACTCTGTCTCCCAGACTGGAGTGCAGTGGTCGCTCCCAGTCACTGCAGCCTCGACCTGCTGGGCTCCAGCGATCCTTCCGCCTCAACCTTCCACCTCAACCTTCCAAGTAGCTGGAACTACAGGCGCGCGCTACCACGCCCAGTTAATTTTTGATTTATTGTAGAGTTGAGGTCTCGCCAAATTGCCCAGGTGGGTCTCGAACCCGCGAGCTCAGGCAATCCACTCACCTCAGCCTCCCAAAGCACGGGATTTCAGGCTGAGCCACCGAGCCCAGCTTATTTTCTCTATTTTTATATGTCTGTAATTTTCCATAATAAAAGCTTAAGTTTTTTTTTTTTTTTTCCCTGAAGTCTCACTTCATCGTCCAGGCTGGAGTGCAGTGCCACGTTCACGGTCACCCCAGCATTGACCTGCTGGGCTCAGGCCATCCTTCCGCCTCAGCCTTCCAAGTAGCTGGACCTACAGGCGCGCACTACCATGCCCAGCTAATTTTTTTAAAACTTATTGTAGAGATGAGATCTCGTCAAGTTGCCCAGGCTGTTCTCGAACCCGTGGGCTCAGGCAATCCTCTCACCTCGGCCTCCCAAAGTGCTGGGATTACAGGCTTGAGCCACCACGCCCCACCAAAAGCTTAACTTTTAAAGAGTGAAGAGAGAGACCATGTTTTATCCATACACTCCCAAATAACAGAGAGTGTAAGATCCTAATTTGGGGATTTGTATCTCACAGTTTTTCCACGGAACCAACATATCAACTCTCAAAATAGATTACAGAGCAGACATGGAGATTAAGAGACCAGCTAAATATTCAGCCACAAATGGGTCATGACTGAGGGAAGCCAAGAGTCCACTAAAAATGCAGGGAGCATGTCACTAGGTTGCCAAAAATAAGCCCAGGTTCTGACAGATGTCCCCACTGAGAAAAGCACAACTGTGCTCTCATCCTCAGTGGAGTCAGCACCGAAGGACCCCCAAAATAGCACCAACACTGCTTTTCTGGAGAGTTAAAGCATAACAAAAGACATTTTTAGCTTTTTCCTCAACATGCCTGTCGTCCTTCCTTCATAGTGCCTGATCAGAGAGAAGCTTTCTTGGGCACCGTTAGTGGGAGGTAAATTGGTGGAGGCTCTTTAGAGGACTATTTGACAATAGCAAAGATTTCAAAGGCACTTACAAAAATTCTCTTTCTGGAAATTTTCCTACAGCTATATTCGTACACAGATACTTGTACAAGGATATTCATTTCAGCACTGTTTGCTATAGCAAAAATCGTAACTTGACATTCATTCTTGGGAAATGGCAGAAATAAATCTGGCCATCTAGTGGAATACCATACAGTGATTAAAACAATTAAGGTCAATCTCTGTGTGTTGGTATAGGAAGATGTGTGAGATAAACCATTATGCAAAAAACACCAGCCATGTACTTTGATCCTGTAGGAGACGAGCAGATTTCAAAAAGGTGTATGGATTTATTCTTGTATACAGGTGAGGCTCACCCTGGACTGGGGGAAAGGAACTGATAGAGCTGATATTCAATCCTAGGTCTGTCTGTCCACAAAGACTGCCCGTGTCCTTGACCACTTGTGGCCTCTTTATGATGACATATCTGATCTTCTGCAATTCTTGTGGCACAGAGTTGAGGGCTAAGGCCTTCTCTGCAAGGCCCAGCACTTCCTCGGCTCTGTGTGTCCCAGTGCTCTCTCAAAAAGAACTCCTAAACTCTGGGGCCAACAGAGCAAGCAAGCCCATGCTCCTTTGGAGACCTAGCCCCCAGTGTCAGCAATTGGAGACTTTACCTCTTGAAGTTCTCCTACTGCAGTTGGGACACAATATCCTTGTATTTTCCCTCCAGGGATTTCTTCTGGGGTTACATGAGGAAAGCCAGCTCTGACTTTTCCCCTTGCAGTCATTGGTCTGGGAGATCCTGGTACGTGATCCCTACAAGGCTCTTTCTCCTTTCTGTGTCTTTCTTTTGCATTTCTTTCTTTTTCGGGGAGGGGAGAGAGATTAAAAGAAGCTTAAAATCTCTATAGAAGAGAATAGACATGACAGAGAAGAACTGCTTTAAAATTATCACCATTTCTACAAAATATGGAATTACTGCATTAAAAAATGTCTAAAAGTAAAGAATCTTGTGTTTTTAACTTCTGGAAGTCAATGCTGAGTCTCTGGGTTGACCTATATATTTCCCCCTCACATTCAATGTGCTGATACATAAAGCAACTCAATCTGGAGGTAAGGAAGTAGTGGTTTAGACCCCAAAGGGATCTGGTGAAGACCGAGTGAGAAAATCTTCCACATTTAGGCTGAAAAAAAGTTCGGAAATCAGGCAGAGGCCACAGCATTACTGTGGTGAGCGGGGGGAGGCGGAGGGGGGGGGGGGTCCCAGTAATAAGCCTCAAGCTACTATACCAGTTTTGCTCTTGAAGTTCCTGTAACCAGCAGTGGAGCTGGTGACTTACACAGTAAGAGTCCTGCCCAGGTAGAGCAGCCATCTTAATAAGGACTGATTATGTAAAGTTTCAAGTCTTCACAGAGAGAGACCTCAGACAGGGGATCTTAACTTAGGCCCGAAGGAGACAGAATATGTTTCTAAAAGTCTGTGCTGAGAGGTCAGCAGGGTAGGGGGATATTTCTCACTGAGACAATTCCCTTCCCCTTCCCCCCCTCTTTTCTCTTATCTGTTCAAGTGACCAGGCAATGGGTGGAATCCATGAAAATGGTTGCATTCAGCAACCCAAATTCCTTCATTTGACTGTAAGTTATGACTGCCTTTCCCTTTGGTCTCCTTCTCTGGGATTTCTCTTTGCAAAGTGTGACAAGGTGGGCATCATATTTAACAGAAATCTGGCTAATATTGATTGCAGTCTCATGATTGCTTCCTGGCCTTTGTCTATCATCCTTCTGTAAATACAGCCTGACATCATTTTGGCTTTTCAGCAATAGCCCTCCATTGCTGCATCCACCCATCTGCAGCCGAGCGTGACCTCTCGCCTCTGTGCATTACACCTGTGCCAAATCTGTCCTCCTCAATCCTGTTTTCCCATGACTGGCTTCTCTGTCTCTAAATTTACCACCTTCTATATTCCCACGCTTAGAAAATGTGGCATGATATTAGCAGAAGCCAGAATTATTCAAATCCTTCTCTTGCCCTATTGTCTAGGAAAAAAATCTTCAAACTGGAAAGAGCAGAAATAGAGACTGATGGAGCAACTACAACTCCTGGGTACAGCAGCAGTGATTAAAACCTGGAACTGCGAGGTCTTGGGTTCAAGAGTAAGCTCCATTTTTTGCTAACTGTGTGACCTTGGGGAAGTCATTAAACTATTATAACACAAAAGCCTGGAACTGTGAGGTCCTGGGTTCAAGGGCAAGCTCCATTTTTTGCTAACTATGTGACCTTCGGGAAGTCATTAAACCCCTCTGAGCTTGTTTCCTCATCTAAAAAAGGAAGCAATTTGTAGCTTCATCTCTAAGCTACATTTTAAAGACTCAATCTTTATACTCCATCCTCAGATAAGTTCATTCCTGGGCCCCTTTTTGAAAGCATATGTATTTTTGAAGTTTGCGAGTCAGGTGGAAAAGACAACACTTGACCTGGTTTTCTAAACAGTAGCTATTTTATTGGTCTCATTATGTTTTGGGACCATGGAAACAAGATGGATGTCTTTCACCAATTCCAAGGCTTACGTTCTGAACAAGGACTATGGGAGTAAGAGAGAAACTTATTTCCCCATCAGGATATCTTCCAGTGTCATATTTTGACACTTTCTTCTCAGGAGAGCAACTTGAGGTGTTACCAGGAAAGGAATGAGTCTGTCCTGTGACCTTCACCTCTAATTCTGGCATGTTTGGTCCTTGGTTCCTTATGACGATTAGCTTGACCTCTTGGTATCATGGGTGTCATTCAGGCCCTTCATATGTTCAGCATCAAAAGATCAGAAAAATACTAAAATGTATTGAAACAGCTTCTCGCCAGGTGGCTGTGTTTGGTAGCTGAGGGTGTTTAGGGTGACAGAACTTGTTCCATTGTCTTATCCTGCAGAACTTGGGCAAAAGTCAGAACAAACAGTAATCTCTGACTGCCAACCCTTGCCACTTAAGTGGGGAATCCTGGATAGCTCACCCTTGCTTATTAAGGTCAACCTCACAAAGTTTATTTTCAAGTCTAAATAATTTCACTCGTGGATGTTTGAAGAACATAGTACTATGATTTTAAAGTCATAGTTAATTTCTGAGGAATCATGAAAGAGATAAGATCGGAGATAGCCATCAGATGGGATCCCAATCATGGAAAGTCAGCTCAATATCAATGCCAAGGAATAGTCTAAATTAGACTGATTTAAAAGGCAGATGGTGGTGGGGAGATTATTACTATTCAACTTAAATTTATTGACCATCCAGTTATGTGCCAGGCACTATAATTGTCCCTGGAAATTCAGAAAGCCACAAGGTATGGTCTTCTTGCCAGAGTGCTGATCCTCTAGAAGAGGAATCAAAGTGAGGCATGTTGAAGTAAGAGCTGCACAGTGATGAGCAGGATCCTGTTGAAGTGGAGGGCCAGGTGCAAGTCATTGTGACTGGAAGGATCAGGAAAGCTCAGAGGACGTGAACTTTGAGAACCATAACCTATTGAAAGTTGGAAGAAACCTTTTTTTCTAAGCGCCCAAAATGGGGTGGATAGAGTGGCTTCTTTTCAAAGATCGCTTTGGCTCCAAAACTCTTTGGTGTGATATAGCCGTCTATTTTAAAACTGAGGACTGGCCCCTGTACGACAAGGTCACATAGCTAGTTGCAGCTCTTGATTTAGAATTCCATGGCTATGCAGTCCTACTGAATTTCATCCAATTGTTTTTCCTGTGGGCCAATTTTCCCCCAATTGCTAACCCTTATTTTGCATGATTTTCTGCTAGAATTCAGCTGCCCCGCCAAATTTAGTATTGCCTGACAATTTAACAGGCACACACTCAATTCCTTTGTCCAGATCACAAAGGCTCTGACTAGAATAGATCCACCCTCAACCCAGAGCAGGTGGCTTACCACTAGGTATGTCCCAGGCTACTCTCCAAGGATTCTTGCCAAGGACAGGATGGATGTGAAAAGATCCCATGCTTGTGAGTGAGGGAAAGAATAAACTCAGCTGGAAATTCTATTATATTGAGTAAAGGAAGCCATGAAAATAAAGTGAATAATCATTCTGATATCAATCAGATAAGTGTATGTGACTTTGATCCATGTTGAAAGTAGAGGAAAGAGAAAGAATGGAAGATAATTTCTATTGCTTGTTATCTCTAAAGCATCTATGCCCTGCTAGCAGGGTGAAGGAGAGTCCCTAGCAGTTTTGTTGACTGTGGCTTCAGGATTAGAATGAGCACTTAGCAAGTTCATTCTCATAAGGTCTATCCATCAATGCTGAAAGAGTGGCTCTCATAGGTAGGGTGAAGGTGGGGTGGGCTCCCATAGGCGGGTTGTCAGCCATGGCTCTTCCATGCTGTCTGCATCAGCTCTGGCTCCATCAGAAACCCCATGGTCCACAAAGCATCAACTACAAATCAGAACCTCCTAGCATCCGCATTATCTCCACATTTTGTAGTCTTCCTCTTACCTATATCTTCTCATATTTTCACTATTGATATAAATGGAATCATTAATGCTGTTTGTGATGGTTAATTTTGTATCATCTTGACTAGGACATGGTCAAATACCAGTCTGATGTTTCTATGAAGGTATTCTTTTAGATGAGATGAACATTTAAATCAGGCCACTGCCTTGCTAAACTATGGTGTGGCCATGTGCTCTCTGAGCTATGGCCAGGACGTGTTTTCCTAAGCTTTGGCCCCCTCCCCTACCTTAGGGAGGTAAATCTCCTTTCTCACTAACTCTCGCTTTCTAATTTAGCTTTGAATAAACTATATTTTATAATCTAAAAAAACCCCAAACATTTAAATCAGTAGATTTTGAGTAAGGCAGATTAAACTCCATAATGTGGATGGGCCTCATCTAATCAGATGAAGATTTTAAGAGAAAACAGAGAGAATTCTCCAGAAGAAGAAAATTCTGCCTTAGATTGACTTTGGATTTGAGCTGCAACATCAACCCCTCCCTAGGTCTCTAGCCTGTCAGGCTACCTTGATTTTTAGACTGCCAGCCTCCATTGTCTTTGAGTCAATTCTACCTCTGGAATATCCCCACAAGATATCCGGCAGGCATCCTTCTTCCCTTCTCACATTCCCTGACTTAGCGAGTGGCACTGGCCTGTCAACTAAGTTGGAAAATTGACACTTGTCCTTGGTACCCTCCTCTTTTGCACCATCACCCAACATCTGAGGTGACTGAGTCTTCTTTTCCACACCTGAATGAGTTCCCCCTTCTCTCTTTTCTCTGCTGCTGCCTCAAGGCAGGTTCATTATCTCTTGGAAGGGTCTGCCATATGCATCCTCTGCTAGACTTTCAGAGTGCTGTTTTTACCAACATACTGAAAACAAATGAACCATATGAAGAGTGAGTCTTAATCTATGATCCACAGATGGGCCCCAGGGGTTCTTGAGCCCCTGAAATTGCAAAACTTTATGCATTTTTCTTGGATAAGAGCTCATGACTGTCATCAGATCTTCAGAGGGATCTTTGAAGCTAAGTGGAGAACCCCTTCTCAACAAACAGAACCATCATGAAGATTGACAAAGAGACTGAGTGAGACATGGGTGGCACTTAGGGTTCTCTGCCCCAGACTCAGCCAGTCTTAGCCTGGGGAGCCTCCCTCTCATCTGCACCTCTCACCCCATAAAAACCTATCTTTTGACGCCCTCAGCTTTCATAATGGCAGACTGCTTAGATAATCACCTTAGCTGTTTTTGGAGTGCCTCCCTCTTACATGTGCAAAGATATAATGTGGGTAGATTATATGCTTCTATGAAGGGAAAAATGCAGAGTTAGAATGCCACAGGCAACTCTTTCAAAAATATTCTTCAAATCTTAATTTAGGGTGCTCATGGCCTTGAGGGGACTGTGAGAAACACATTATCTATTCGTCAACATTACAGAGAAGGAATGTGGGATTGTGTGTGTGCGCGCGCATGTGTGTGTCTTTGGTCATCTTTATAACGAAAATAAAAATAACGTTTTTCCATTTTACTATAGCCAGGTGCTGGGCAAAATCACTCTGTGATACAAGTTCTGTTATCATGCTCATTTACCAGACAAAGATGCTGAGATCTGGAGTAATTAAGTAACTTACCCATAGTTCCAAGTTTAGTAAGATATGGAGTTGGAATTTGAGTGCAGATCTGTTTGACCCTCACCATTATGTTATGCCACCAAAAGCATGATCGATTTTCAAAGTTTATTATATTTGCTGCATAAACTGCAAAATAAAAGTCACAGTTCAATTTGTTCCATGAATTGCAAATATTTTATCAAGATAGGGGAAAAAACCCTACACTACCATGTTCAAAGGTTCTGTACCCTACTTCCCATCCAAACATTTAGTCAGACTACTCAGGGGATAGAGAGATTAAATTGCTTGTTCAATTATTGATTAAATGATTGCACAGAGACAAACTTTAAATCATGGACTTTTATGCAAAAGATTTTGCAAAGGCCTCCAAAGCCTTAAAGAGATAGCATATTGAGAATGCAGCAGGGACTCTGCCGTGCAAAGGTTGCGGGGGTCTCCTGGAAGCAGCTCAGATTCACAAAGCCTCTCCCTGTCCTCACTCTCACAACCTGCTAGTTTTCTGGTGACTACAAAGGTACAGAGAAGATGCTGGGGTTGGCATCCTTGGATGAGAGCCAGCCTTGGTGCTCGGAGGGTTCCAATGGTTACAAAGAAAACTCCCCAAGCGTCATAAATCTAAGGACAGTCTAAATCAGAGGGAATTCTGCAGTGAAAGGTTGAGATGACTAGGACATAGGCATCAGGGAGACCTTGAAGGAATGCAGCCAGCTCTGGTGCAATATTTGGTAATAACCACTATCGTTTATCAAGCACTTATTATGTGCCAGGTACTGTTCCAAGGAATTTATACCTAATTTCACAACACAAATTCATTTCTTTTTTCCTCCCCTATCCACAGACTCCATTTCTCAGTCTGCCTTGCAGGTAGCCACGTGACTGTGTTCTGGGTATTAGAGAAAGTATATCACTTTTATGCCAGGTCCACAACCCCTCCCCACACTTGCTCAGCCCATCCTCAAATGATTTTTCCCTACCTAGCAGCAGAATCACCAAATGGAAGGCACATTTGTCCCTAGATTTCCATGTGGAAAGCTGCCCTTGAATACCTACTTGGACTTTTCTATGTGTGAAGTAAACCTTTATTATACTAAGCCACTAAGATCTGAGGGCTCCTCTGTTATGGCAGCTAAAAGTTTCCTATCTAATTGCACAAACCCACAAGTGGTGCTAAACGAGCATCATTTATAAAAAAAATTTTTGTTTAAAAAATTTTGTGAAGGTTGGGCTTCCATCTGGCCTTTACTCCCCCTGGTAGTGGATCAGGTACCCTGTGTGTTGATACATGCCCCTTACCCTCCTTCTTCCCTCCCTCCACTGGCAGTGCCCGGTGACTGCTGATTCCTCCCTTGTGCTCATGTGACTATTGTTCAGGGCCCACTTATAAGTGAGAACATGCAGTATTCAGTTCTTTGTTGCTATGCTAGATCATTTAGTATGATGGTCTCCAACTCCATCCAGTTTGCTGTGAACTCCACAATTTTGTTCTTCTTCATGACTGCGTAATACTTCATCATGTACATGTACCACATTTTCTTTATCCAGTTCACTTTCAATGGGCAGCAGGGTTGGTTCCATGTTTGTTTTATTGTGAATAGTGTGGCAATGAATATGCGTGTTCAGGTGTCTTTTTTGTAGAACAATTTATGTTCCTCCGGGTATGTTTCCAGGAAAGAGATTGCTGAATAGTATGGAAGGTTAAGTTTTAGTTCTTTTAGGAATCACCACACTGCTTTCCATAGAAGTCAAACTAGCTTGTATTCCCACCAACAGTGTAGAAGCGTTCCCTTTTCTCTGCACCTGCACCAGCATCTGTTGTTTTTTTGACTTATTAATGATGACCATCCTTACTGGAGTTAGGTGGTATCTTGCTGTAGTTTTGTTTTGCATTTCTCTGTTGATTAGTGAGGCTGAGCATTTATTCATATGTCTGTTGGCTGCTTGTATGTTGTCTTTTGAGAAGTGTCTGTTTATGTCCTTTCCCTGCTTTTTAATGGGTTTTTTTGTCCCTTTCACTTTGTGTTCCTTGTAGATGCTGGATATTAGGCCTTTTCCTGATGCATAATTTGCAAATATTTTTTCCCATTCTGTGGGTTGTCTCTTTACTCTAATGATGGTTTCTTTTGCTGTGAAAATATTTTCCAGTTTGATGAGGTCCCACTTGTCTATCTTAGTTTTTATGGCGATCACTTTTGGGGACTTGGTCAAGATTTTGTTGCCTACTCCAATGTGCATAAGGGTGTTTCCTACATTTTCTTCTGGAATTCTTATAGTTTGAGGTTTTTTGATTAGGTCTTTGATCCATTTTGAGTTGATTTTTGTATATGATGATGGGTAGGGGTCCATTTTCATTTTTCTGCATGTGGTCAGCCAGTTTTCCCAGTACCGTTTGCTAAATATGTTCTCCTTTCCCCAGTGTTTGTTATTGGTGGCTTTGTTGAAGATGAGCTGATTGAAAGACTGTTTTTGCTTTGGGAATCTCTGTCCTTGTTCCTTTGATCTGTGTGCCTATTCTTGTATTAATAGCAGACTGTTTTAGTTACTGTAGGCTTGTAATATAGTCTCGGATCATGATACCTCCCACTTTGTTCCTTTTGCTGAGGATTGTTTTGGTTATTTGTACTCTTTGTTTTCATATGAATTTCTGTATTGTCATTTCCAGGTCTGAGAAAAATGATGTTGGTAATTTGATGGGTATGGCATCAAATCTGTAGATTGCCTCTGATAGGATGGACATACTGACAATATTGATTCTTCCAATCCATGAGCAAGGAATGTTCTTCCATTTGTTTGTGCCATCCTTGATCTCTTTGAGTAGTGTTTTGTAGTTCTCAATGCAAAGGTCTTCCACATCTTAGATAAGGTGGATGCCAAGGTATTTCATTTGTGTGTGTGCGTCTGGCTGTTGTGAATGGGATTGCAGTTTTTATTTGGTTCTCCAACTACTAGTTGCATGGTTTCAACTATAAAAATGCCACTGTCTTTTGCAAACTGATTTTTGTACCCTGAGACTTTACCAAAGTCATTTATCAGTGCCAGGAGGTTTTTGACAGACCAATCATCATTTTCAAATGAGAATCTTCAAGTATATAGTAGCTCTCCCAAGGCCACAGCTAGTAAGTGCGAGTCAAGATTCAAATCCAAGATGCTTAACACCAAAGCCCATGGTGATAGCCATTAGTTCTCTTCTATAAGGAGGTATGGGGATTGAGATGACACATCCATGGCTCTAGCACAGTGATAGATGTGTGGCCAATGTGACATAAAGGCAGCTTATATAATTGTTCATGATTATTATGGGTGTCTGAGGGTTCTTTGCAGACTCTTCTTCCAGTCTCAGCCTGCTACCTTCCTACTGCCCTACTTCAACCCTAACTCACGCCAACTATATGCCTCTGACAATCTACGGGGAATAATATATTTGCTACCTTTCCGCTCTCTTTTTCTGTGCAATTATAGGTGCATAGTGAGGTTTGACATGCAAGCTGGGACAATGTTTGTGTTTCTTGTAGAATGGGTCTAATTGCACTGCAGAAAAGTTACAGATTTGTCCTGGTCTGGGTTTTTATCACCAACTTAAAAGAATCTCTTCGTAGGTATGTGAATCAAATTGGAGGTTGAATCAAAGTTGAGGGAATAGCTAATGTGATAGAAGACAAAACCAAGAAAAAAATCAAGACTCCAACTGTCTCAAAAGGCTGAAAGTAGTAACCAGAGCCAAGAAGAAATTTAATAGAGAAAAACAAATGACAGAGTCTTAAAAGAAATTGACCTTATAGGTCATTGACTGGAGCCTCTGATTAAATCTTTGAACTAGATGGATTTCCTCCCTTTTGATTTTTCCTATTCTGATCACACCTATTTCTGATGATCTCTAAGTGTGTGAAGAAATTATCTTATCTGTTTAAAAATCTTGTTAAATTCCAATTAAATGGACAGGGATTGCTTAGATTTTTAAACTCCAAGCCTTTAAAGCAGATGTATCAGAGGCAGGCTTGTATCTATCACACATGTATGACCTTTGCTTTGGAAAGTGTTTAGTGAATAAACTTCAGTGTTGTTTGTTATTAATTGGTGCAGTGGTTCTAATGGGGAAACCACCATGGATCTACAGTTTAACTGGTCATTTTATTTGTTTCTATTACCTGAATAAAAAAAAGCCACATAAGGGACAACTATGTATTATTCTAATAAACTAGAAGTCAGGTAATTAAAGATAATGTGTTTGTTTCCCATATGAAGGAAGTGTTAATAGCTTCGATATTGGGTAAAGTTGCTAAAGTTTCAAATGTTACAACTTTAGATTAAAAGATGCAGCATGGACTAGTTTCACTCAAGTCCAAGGAAAAACAAAGGGTTAGATTAAACAATGACTTGTAATATGATGGTTAATAACTAAAACAATCTTTCTGAAATCGCAAAAGACGTCAAAGTCACTTGGAGTGCTTATTAAAATGCAGATTCCTGGGTTCTGCCTCAGGACTATTAAGTCAGAATCTCCGAGGACACAGCCCAGGAACCTGCATTTTAATTATTATTATTTCTTAATTATGAAGATATGGGGTACAATTCTGGTTTAGGTATACAAACATTGATTATGCACTTACCCTTGTTGATAAGGTATGCCCCTCCCTCCCCTAGCAGTTTCCCTCAACTGCCAGTCCCACTCCCACTCCCCTGACAGTTTCCCATTACTGTCAAACACTTTCTTATAGTATTATAATTCTTCAAGGTCCATTTAAGAGTGAGAACATATGGTACTCTGTTCTTTGTTTCTGTGATAGATCACCGAGTATGGTTGACTCCAAATCCATCCAAGTTGCTGCAAAATCCATATATTTGTCCTTCTTTATTTTTGCCCACTTTTTAAAGGGGTTGCTTGTTTTTTTCCTTTTGGCACGTTTGAGTTCCTCGTAGATCCTAGATGTTAGGCCTTTGTCAGATATACAGTTGGCAAATATTTTTTGCCACTCTGTGGGCTGTCTCTCTGCTCTCTTGATGGTTTCTTTTGCTTTGCATAAACTCATTAGTTTGATAAGGTCCCACTTGTCTATTTTATTTCTTAAGGTATTGGCCTTTGGGGTTCTGAATAAGAATTGGTTGCCAGTTCTAATTTCCATAAGAGTGTCTCCTGCATTTTCTAAGATTCTTATAGTATGAGGTTTTACGTTTAAGTCTTTGATCCTTTAGAGTTAATTTTTGTGTTTGGTGATAGGTAGGGGTCCTGTTTCAATCTTCTGCATGTGGTCAGCCAGTTTTCCCAGCACCATTTACTGAATAGGTTCTCTTCTCCCCAGTGGTTGTTGTTGGAGGCTTTGTCAAAGATGAGTTGGTTGAGGAA
>CAUYQG010121537.1:0-20966 GCA_963574415.1 Tarsius wallacei | reverse complement strand
GGAGTGCAGTGGCCACTCCCGGCCACCGCAGCCTCAACCTGCTGGGCTCCGGCGATCCTTCCGCCTCAGCCTTCCAAGTATATTTCAAAAATCATTTGAGTTTTGAATTCATTTAAATTATTTGTAAGACATTAATTTGTGGCTCTTTCTTTGTAAGGTTTGATTGACTAAGTGATTCTTATTCAAAATTAAACATTTGTCTTGCATTAATTGTTTATGAGTAATTTAAAGCTGTAAATAAATTAAATTAACTACAAAAAGCAAAAATGTTTTAATCATTGTATATGCTTACTTTAAATTTTCCCTTCAGCAGATTAACTCATATCTATTCTGAAACATAAATATAAAGCAAATATTTAGTTAAAGATGATCTAAGCTATCTGAAATGCCCCCCAAAACAAAACAAAATCCTCAAAGAATTGTGATTCAAAACATTTCATGTAATGAAGGAAACTGAAATGCTTTAAAAAAAAATCCTGCCAGTCAGTTACTCACTTTTTATATAATGGCTAAACTTTGTATCTGTATCTGGAATTAAAAACCTCCTCTGACACAATTTTTTTTAGATTATTATAGCAAGTATTACTCGGTTTTCATGTATGCAATAGTTTTCAAACTGGTTGCAATGGGAAAATTACTGCAAAGGAAATAACTAAGAGCAGGAAAATTGCTCCAAAATGTTTTCTTTAAGAGTTTATACAATAAACCTTTTAAAAAACCAAACCAAGCAAAATACAAAACAAAACAAAACAAACACAACACACACGCAAAACCAAAATATACTGTACTTAAAACTCTGAGTGGTCAAGAGCCTTTTTGTTATCATTAGTGTATAGCATTGGCATACACCTGGGACACAGTACGATTCTAATAAAGGTGAGATACATAGAGGAAAATAATCAGACATATGGTGGGGCAGGAGAACACAACTAGGCCTCATTAACATATTACTATTATCTGTCAATACACACTACTGGTACAAAATATTAGCCAAAAAACATGAATATTACAAAAAATTACAAAACAGAACTGATATCAAAGACATACTCATTGCAGAACTGAAAGTTCAAAGCAGTGTTATTACATACAAAACAAGCAAACAAACCTGAAAAGAAACCTCTCTCCATTAATAAAAAGTACATCGCATTTTCTTCATCAATTATTTTTATAACCGTGTCTAGATGTTTTATTTTTACTATTACGATAACAATTTTTTTTTTGAATCAGTCTCACTCTGTCATCCAGGCTGGAGTGCAGTGGCACACTAAAGGCCATTGCAGCCTTGACCTACTGGACTCAGGTGATCCTTCCGCCTCAGCTTTCCAAGTAGCTGGAACCACAGGCATGTGCCACTACGCCCAACTAATTTTTGATTTATTGTAGAGACAAGGTCTCACCATGTTGCTCAGGCTGGTCTTGAAACCCTTAGCTAAGGCCTCTGCCTCCCAAAGTGCTGGGACGATATCAATCTAATGATCCACTTTCCTTCAAATATGCAGAAACCGTCTAAAAGTGATTTTGAGAGATGAAGAAAAAACTGTTCAATAACACCTTGTTTTATCACACTGATCAAAAAAGAAAACCAGAAGCCATTTTGTTTCTTTAAAAATGCTGCATTGTGTTTTCAAACAGTAACTTACAGGAAAAGTTTATCATATATCTAGTGATGTTTTAAAATCCACATTGGGAAGTGTTTTCAGTAACTGGCAAGGTTTCATTTTGCTTTATGCTATTCCTCTGGGCATGACACTCCACAATTGATTACCACTTTAATGGTTTTTCTGGCAGGAAAGATTTTGAGGGAAACTTTTCAGCTATATGTTGCATACAAGAAGCTATATATTTGATTTTCCCCATAACAAATTCAGTCATTTAGTGCTATGTTTAGAGTCCATTTTAAACATTCTGTAGAAAAATCATGAAATAAATATTAAAGCAAAAAAACTCCCTAGAAGGTATGCTATCACTAACTTTCATTCAATAATCATCTATAAAAATTAGAAGTCAGATTACATCATCTATTAATAGTCTTTTCAGTAAAATTGTCTTGTTCCTTTTTATCACTGGATAGCATTTTATGACTTTTATTTTAAACATAGCTTACTCAGAAAATTACTGAAAACATATTGGCAACTATTCTAGCCATTATAACACCTATGATTCATATATCTTATAGTGTATACTTGAAGGGATGTCTGAATACAAGAAGAGAATTGGTTGGAAAAGTTTTCATTGGCAATACTAAAAGAGTAAATGGGTTTAAACTACTTCAGATATTATGGCAATGTACACTTGGGTTTAGAGGTCAAATTTCTCTGCCTTCCTACACTTTTTTTTTTTTTTCTGAGTTGGATTCTCACTCCGTCACTCAGCCTGGAGTACAGTGGCATGCTCACAGCCACACCAGCCTCAACCTGCTAGGCTCAGGCCATCCTTCTGCCTCAGTCTTCCAAGTAGCTGGAACTACAGGGCGCTACCAAGACTGGCTAATTGTTTGATTTGTTGTAGAGATGAGGTCTTGCCAAATTGCCCAGGCTTTTCTCAAACCCGTGGGCTCAGGCAATCCCTTCACATCAACCTCCCAAAGTGCTGGGATTACAAGCTTGAGCAACCACGCCCAGCCCTTCCTACACTTCTGAAAGAGAGGAAGGAAACACTATGCCACCTATGTTGATCTGTAAAAAATAATTAGTTGAAAGATATCGAACCATGTTTCAAAAATTTCAGGCTTTGTAACCACTTTGACTATTTTTCCCTATTGAATTGGACAGATGTTTGAATTAACCAGTTTGGTTTTGTTGATATTATGTAGGTATAGATTATCTCTGAACACTAGAAATTATTAGCTTAAACACACATCTATTTTAATTGATCGTTAATAAGAATAGAAATGAAATCTGATCACAAAAACCTAAACTCTTTGTGCCACTGTATCTAAGCTGTGTACATGTGTATTTGCTGGTGAGTTAATGAATACTTGGAGAGGGTTCTTCTTTAGCACTTGACTCTGAAGAATGAATTGCAAAGTTATAAATAACTGTTCTATCTTAATCACAGGGAAAAATAAAGAGAAACTCTGGCACTTTTTCCCAGTCAGAAATCATAAAAGTATTCAATAAGAAGAAGCCAAATTTTCAACTATTTTAGGTAAATGGAAAGTGAGAAAGGCAAATGTATTAGTTTACTAGAGTTGCTATAACAAAATGTCACAGACTAAATTCTTAAACAACAGAAATTTATATTCTCCTTGTGATGGAGGCTAAATACTAGAAGAGTAAATGTAGTCAGTTTTGGTTTATTCTGAGGCCTTTCTCATTACCTTGAGGAAGGTTCCTTCTCACTCTGTGCTCATGTGGTCTTTCCTCTGTGCACACATATCTGTGATATCTCTGTGTGTTCAATACCCTCTTCTTATAGGTACACTAGTTATATTGGATTAAGGTCTATCTAGACTGTTTCATTTTAATTGTTACTTCTTTAAAGACCTTATCTCCAAATACAGTTACATTCTGAGGTACTGGGGAATAGAACTTTAGAATATGAATTTTGGGAGGACACATTCAATTCTTTCTGATTTAATATTTGGAAAATATAGATGTATTATCAGAACATATAAAGGATTTATTTAGCCACTTTAAACAAACAAACAAAAATAATGCAGCAGTAACAATATCTAGATATAACTAATTCTAAATGATTGGAACTCAGCCAATATTGTTAAAAAAAGATTGTGAACAGCCAAAACATATGCCATAAAGTTTGTATGCAAAAGATCATATGCTTTGCTCCTGGGAACACACCTTAGGTACTTGCTCAGATCTGACTTACTTAAAATTTGTAACAGAAATGATGATTTGATTTCCTGGAATTGCAGCATTAGAAAGGGATTAGGATTAGAAATAAATTGATTTTATCTGTCATCCTTCAGCTCCTGATTTTAAAGGTAAGAAATCCCAGAGGTCAGTGGGAGAATCCACAGTAAAACCTTCTTTCCTGTCTGTGTACTCAGAGCCTTCAGATGGCTGCTTGCTGATTTAGGATTGGCTTCTAGCATCTGACTACATAGTATCTGTTCCTTATTGGAAAAGTTTGCCAAAATTACCTCCCCACAGTGCGGCAACACATTTTGTTAGTTTTTTTGTTTCAAACTGTAAAATACCTACTCATCAATACTAGTCAAATGACATAGGGATACACAACGAAGTTCAGATGTGTCCACCTGAGGTGGACTAACCAGTGTGAATCCTCCCTACTCTCTATTTTGCAGAAGCATTTTCTATTTTTTGCTTTTTTTGATAGTTGCCTAGACACTAGAAAAACATAAATAGGAAAAAAAAAATGTATTCCTTCCAACCTTATATTCATCTTCCATACCATTTATATTTTAGACTCAGTAACATAACAATAGGAGATAAGTACTGAACTTCATTTTTCAGATTCTTACTGCCTGGCTTCCCACTGTTTTCTTCGCAGAAATTTAGCCTGTTTGAAATTCAGCTTTTCTTCAAAATCATGTTTAAATACTATTTTTCCAGGAAGTGTTTCCTAACTTCTCTAACCCTCTCTCTTATCTGGAGTCCTCGAAAACACTTGCCAACTGGAGTGCTTATTGGTATACACCCTTTTCTTAAAATTGATTGTAAATTTCTTGACAACAAGGGGTTTGTTTAATATCTCTCCATGAATTTGCCGGTTCTTTGGTCAGGAACTGTCAATGAACTGTGAACGGGAATTGTGCATTTCTGATTCCTCTGTTTCCAATCTGATAGCTTCATAGTGAAATGCTACTACCACTGTTCTTCCAGATGAGCTGGCCTGTAAAGTTTTGGAGGGATTGTCTAATAGGTAGTATCCTGCTCAGAATAATTTTACACGGAAGAAAATATTTTCACAGGCTCTGCAGTTCTTGTAGCCACTAAAAATTTCATCATAAATGAGAATTCCAATGATTCTACATTAGTTATTAAATACTAGAAACATACTAGTATTTTTAAAATATGAGTAATTTATTTCAGGGTATAAATTATTGCTAGAAAAAGAGATAGAGTGTAGGGAAAATATTTGTGAGTCAATTAATCCAAAATTTTTGCCTAGAATTCACTTTTCTGCCTTGTTGCTGTTTTGATGAGATTATTAAGACAGCATATGAGATAAAAAAAACATAAAATTGGGAAATTGTACCTAAAACTATAATTATTCTTCCAAAGCACATCAAGAAAAATGACATGGCCACACATCTAAACACATTATAGTAATTATCCTAGATGACTTGGTGGTAGTTGTAGTTTTAGTCTACTGAAGCCAGTAGATGCTGAGTTGTGAGCAAGTCTGAGCAGATATGTTTTAATTACCCTTCTTTCCTTCCTTCCTTTCTTTCTTTCTCCCTCTCTCTCTTGTCAGGGTCTCACTTAACTGATGACACAGCCACTTACCCCATTGTAGCTATTACCAGAACCTAAAACATCACAATATTTTTTTCCCCAAAAGGCAGCTAACTATGATTTTCTGACTAAGAACTATAGGATACTAAAGGAATTTCAAACTGCCCTAAACCCCAAACATATAGTGATTGTCTTTTCTTTTGTTGATGACAGCCTCAGAAGCTTTTTATCTGAACTAAAAAGTAACTTTTTATTTTAAGATAAACCAAAAAATTAGCAACCAACAACCAAGCAGATAAATGTACTCTTTGCTTTGAGAGAAATATTAAGCACTTTGTTTAGCTCTTTGTCTACTCATGACAACTTTCAAATTTTATTTTGGATAATGCAAAAGTTCCGGAACTATTTTGATTTAGTTTATCCACTTTGCAACTTCAGTATATCATTCTGATACAAATTATGGACTATTTTTCATGAAAAAAATGTGCATAGCATAACACAGAACTTTGTACATGATTTCATGATTCATGGGCAACTTCAGCCCTACCTAGGGGTCCTTAAATGAAAATTTGATGGGCAGAAATTATAACTTCACCTAGACAACCTGTGTTCTAATTCCCTGTCCTAAAAGGCAACAAGTGAAGTTTTGTTGCTTGCCATTTATGTGTTTTAAGTCTATCTCTGTGAGTACTGTTGATCCATGCATGATTATGTACATAAACTATGTATTCATTGACACTCCTATTTAGTCAGCTGAATTTCTCTTGAATGGGAAGTCAGACTGAATCAAATCTTTACAGATTGCAGTCTTTGTGCAAAGCTTTGCCATTATGTATATTTACTATGATAGGGCAATTTAGAATAACTAATTCTTTTGATCATCTACTATATGCAAGGCCCTGTTCATGCACTGCCTTGTTTCAGCAATCTTAATGATGGAAACCATTACAGATGCATCTCGACTTACAATTGAGTTACAACCTGGTAAACCCTTCATAAGTCAAAAATATCATAAGTCAAAAATGTAACTAATACACTGATAAACCCTGTAAAGTTAAAAATTCATAAATGGAACCACCATCCGTCAGTGTATCTGTATTATCCATAAAATGCTGAGACAGAATGTTATTTGGTTATTTTTAAATTGGTTCACCTAGAGTGAAATAAAAACTGTAAAATCATATGACTTCTTAAGGGGTAAAGCCAGAGTATGATGCTGGGCTACAGGATTTCAAAGCCCATGCTCATTTCACTAAGTTATATTTTAAACATGTCTTAAGAATTATACAATGACTTACTGAAATTTAAATAGAAAATAACTAAGAAATAAAATATATTTTAACAAAATGAGACAAAACTATTGAAGCGCCCACAGGATGTTTTGAGCATCTAATGTTTAACTTATGTATCACTTTGATTATCCTCAGGGCTTCCAACTTGGTCAAAATCAGAGAGAAATAACCAGGCTTGGAAATGCAGTCCTGAGGGTTAAATTTCTCCTTGTGCATGACTGGACTTGACAGCTTGGGTGTTAGAAGGCGTCAGAAGTTTAGCTTTTAGACATCTGTACACTGTTTATATTTGCAATTCAATGTTTATTGGTCTCTATTACTTGGGGACAAATCCTGTGTTTTTCCCTATTATCTCTTTTACCATTTGCATTTTTCTCCCTAGTTAAACTAGTTCCACATCCATAACATCCCAGGACATAGCCCCCACTTGATATTTTACCCTCACTTCTTCCTTGAGCTCCAATTTCAGATTATTGTTAGATGTTTCAACTCATTCTACAGGCCAGAATTTCCAGGTAACTTTCTTCCTCGTGGCTAACTAATTCCATTCTATATATCCACGCTGATGGGACTTCTGTTCTTTCATCATGAGTCAAGGGGAAGGAAGCAGGGCCAGGTTATTTAGGGATGAAGAAGATTATTCATTTGGTTAATGTTGGATGTGGGATACTTAATATGCAGTTTAAGGTAAAAATCTGGATATTGTAATGGAATTGTGGTTTTGAGAAATAGAGAATCTATATATGGAACATGTGTCTATTTTGATTAATTAATTTATGATAATTCCTTTGTGGTATTGCTGACAATGAGGGCTAATAGTCTAAAATTTTGGGAATGCGTTAGTTAAAATTTTCATTAGCAATTATTTAGTCCAATGGCTTTACTTTTCAGTTGAGAAAGCTAGGAGACAACAAAAGTGAGTCTATTTTGAGCTAGGACTGCTTTTCAAAGCTTTTTACCTTCGGTAGATAAATTGGGAAAGCCTCAATGGCTGGTTTCACTATCATTTCCATTATCTGTGACTAATTCCCAAAACTGATCCCTCTTCTTTCATCTCAGAGAGCAGATGCCAGAGGTACTAATTTATCTGAAATTAAAATAGCAGAATCATATATCATGATACCTTGATGTAATATCAGGCACCGAAGAGCAAAGAAGGATAATGGTATGATCATCATCAAACAGCAGAAAGAATACGTTTTTTCCTCTGGGTCTTGGGACTCTGAGGCACATGGAGAGGCATGATAACACTTTCATTTCACTAAGGGAAACCATTTAGTAAATTGCAACTGAAATACACTTAAGGGTCCCCTAAGAGGTCTGCAAGTGTTAATGTACCTTCCAAAGTGTCTGGCTAAGGGAAGAACAGCAATACTCTAAATTTAAAATTAGAGAATAATAACAATGAAAATAGCTTCCCTGCTGTTGCTATTTAGAAAGCCCAGAACACGTTTATTTTGTTCCTCTGAATCTTCATGCTAGATGTAGCAAGGTTAAATGAGGTTCCTTGTCTGTCTGTTAAGCATGTGGGTATTCCCATTGGAACTCTGCCCAGGTGTTACAGAAATTTACCAGCTTTACTGTCTTGCTAAATATGTATCACCATCAGGGATAAGTGAGGTTATGATGAGAAATCTTGTGGTTTCCTAATATGAACATAGCCAACTATGTCCTGTGTTTGGTATGTTTGTATGTGTGTGTATGTGTCTACGTGAATATATCTCTGTCTTTGTCTATCTGGATGTATCTGCCAGTGTATATGTGTGTGTGTGTGTATGTTTGTAAGGACAAATATAGTCATTATTATGAAAATGAGAAAAGTATGTATAGTATAGAATTAAGGAAAAACGTTTCTGTTTGGTGACCCAGATGATTTAGGGGAGAGGGAATCTGTTATTTCTAAAGTTATCCTTTCTGAAAATTAAACATCTAGTGATTTTATCAAACATTATTTTTAAATAAAAGCATTAGGGTTACTTAATGGATATTTTATCTTCATAAAATTTTCAAAATGGAAATAGCTTGATAATGATATATATATATATTTAAAAGTGATCAGAATTGTCTGACGTTACCTTAGTGAAGATATCTAGGTGAACAGGAAGATTAATTTCACTTCTAAATCTTCAATGGTTGACCTCTTCCATTTACCTTAAAGGAGATATAGACTGGTTTACAAGTTCTTATTCTATGATTATGCATATGCAAATACAGATCTCGCTAAATTATTCAAATAATTGATTATTTAAATTTACATAGTGATATTTAAAAATTTAACTACATTTCTTTATATAAGTTCATAAATATTGATTGTAGTTCAAGGAACTCAAAAACAATCAAAGGGCCGGACTCAGTGGCTCAGCCTGTAACCCCAGCACTTTGAGAGGCCGAGGCGAGTGGATTGCCTGAGCCCGCGGGTTCGAGACCCGCCCGGGCATTGGCGAGACCTCAATAAATCAAAAACTAGCCGGGCATAGTAGCGCGCGCCTGTAGTTCCAGCTGTTTGGAAGGGTGAGGCGGAAGGATCGCCGGAGCCCAGCAGGTCTAAGCTGCGGCAGCCGTGAGCGTGCCACTGCACTCCAGTCTGGGCTACAGATTGAGACTCCAACTCGAAAAAAAAAAACAAAAATCAAAGAAACAAAGTCATTCAAAGTAAGTGAAGGATCTTAAGTAAATCCTATATATATTTTTAATTTGGAACATATGATATGATGAAATAAGACTATAAAAGTTATTGAAATGTGTAAATATAGTAATATATGCATTAATTGAAAATCAGCAGCCAATTAGTATTTTCTATTATTTACGTTCTTTCTCTAAAATATTTGTGGCTCCTTGAAAAATAAAAGATTATGCTGGTTTCAAAGGTCATTCAAATAGCGAGTTCCCATTGGTGTTCTATGATCAGTTTCATTCCCCAAATGTCTTCAGTCATTTACAGCTACACTTAATGATTTCTTTATTCTTAGTTTATTTGCATTGTAAACCTTGTACACTTTAGGATTTTCAATATTTAAAACATATGATTGGAGGACTGACACTACCTGACTTCAAAACTTATTATAAAGCCACAATAATCAAGACAGTGTGGTAGCAGTAAAAGAATGTAACAGAATAGAGAGTTCAAAAATAGGCCCATATAAATAAAATTAACTAATTTTTGACAAAGGCACAAAGGCAATGCAGTAGATAAAAATCTTTTCAGCAAATAAGCAACTGGCACAACTAGACAACCACATGCAAAAAGTGAATCTATACACTGATCTTATATCCTCCATAAAAATGAACACAGAATGGATCACAGACTTAAATATGAAATGCAAAACTATAAAACTCATAGAAGATAAGATAGAAGAAATTCAAGATGACCTTGGATTTGGCGATTACTCTTCAGATCTGGCACCAAAGGCACATCTATGAAAGAAATAACTGATAATCTGGACTTCATTAAAATTAAAAATTTCTGTTCTGAGAAAAACAATGTTAAAAGAAAGAGAAGACAAGCCAAAGTCAGGGAGAATACATTTAAAAAGGCCTATCTGAAAAAGGACTGTTATATAAAATAAACAAATAACTCTTAAAACTCAACAATAAGGAAACAAAATCTGATTTTTAGGCCAAAGATCTTAAGAGACAACTCATCAAAAAAGATGTACAAAGCATCTGAAAATATGTTCCACCTCACATGTTATCAGGGAAATGCAAATTAAAACAACTGATATACCACTCCATACCTATTAGAATGACAGAAACTCAGAAAACTGCCAACACCAAATGCCGGTGAGGATGTAGATCAAGAAACTTCCATTCATTGCCAGTAAGAATGTAAAATGGTACAGTCACTTTGGAAGGCAATTTGATGGTTTCTTATACTAAGCATACTTGTACCATGGATGCAGTGAAAAGGGAATGCTTATACACTGTTATTGGTAATGCAAATTAGTACAACCTATATGGAAATCAGTTTGGAGTTTTTTTAAGGAACTAAAAGTAGATCTACCATTTGATGCAGCAATTCTACTACTAGATATCTACTCAAAGGAATAGAAGTCATTGTTTACCACAGCACAATTGCAAAAATGTGGAATCAACCTAAATGCCTATCAGCTGACCAGTGGATAGTAAAAATGTATATATATAATTATATATATATAATTTTATTCAGCCACAGAAAATAATGAAGTAATGTATTTTACAGCAACTTGGATGGAATTGGAAAACATCGTCCTAAGTGAACTAATTTAAGAACAGGAAAGCAAATATTGTGTGTTCTCGCTGATAAATGGGAGCTAAACTAGGATCTACAAATACAGAGAATGCTGTGATGGACATTAGAGACTCAAAAGGGGGAGGGTGGGAAGGAGAAGAGTGATGCAAAATCACATATTGGGTACAGTGTGCACAAGTGAGGGTGGTGGGTACACTTAAAGGCTAGAATTCTTTGCCACTATACAATGCATCCACATAACCAAAAATTATTTGTACCCCCTTAAAACTATTGAAATAAGAATAAAATAAAATAAAATTACCTCTTAAAATATATTTCACTGTGGTGGAGGGTGTTGATAAAGATGTGGTAGAGGAGGCTATGCATGTGTGGCAACAGCGAGTAGATGGGAAAACGCTGTATCTCAGTTTTGCTGTGAACCCAAAATCACTCTAAAAAATGAAGTCTATTAAAAAATTTGGACTGTATTCCCAGTGTACTATTCTACTTAATATGAAGGAAAATTAAGCTAATAGGTCTCATGTGTTGAACTTTTAAACAGATGTGATAAAAAATGGTTTAAAATTAACTATCATTAAACAAATAATTCAATTAAAATATAGCAAAAATAACAGAAATTACCTTGCGGTTTAGAATTTTAGAGCCTGAAAAAGTACACATGTACAATAAATTTTTATGTGTATGCCAAAAAATTGAAAGTTAAAAATATGTGTAAACGGAATAATTATCATGTCCAACTAATTGATGTTTTCTCTCTGATGATTGATATTATTTCCTAAGAGTGGAGTAGATAGCATTAAGGTAAAGGATAGGGAAGTTGCATTGTACCAAAAGGTGTGCCCAATGTTACCGTGAGTCTACAAATTTATATACAGATCATACAGCTGTCACCTTTAGACAAAAAACCCAAATGTCAAATTTTTCCTTATAGGAACTTAACTAGTTATTTTTTTCTTCTAATTAACTATTGATTCCTGAAACCACTGTATAAATTTAAAAATATTAAATGGAATGCTAGCATTTGTTGAAATACGACTACCGGTCATTAGAAATATGTATTCCTATTCACATGAAATTGTAGAACTCTCTGGAAAGCAGTTATAGGACAGACAAAACTTAAAATTTGTTGAAGCTTAAAATTCATGTCCTACCTCCAGCTCCTCATCCTATTTGGAATCATTGGTCATCTTTTTGTGCATAATTGGCAACATGCAGGAGACACTTTGTACCTCTTTCATGACAATTACCTTAACACTAGGTCAATTCTCATAGCTGTGGCTTGGCCACTTCCTGTTCTCATCACCCCAAAATGCTAAACTTGCACTAACTACTTCAGCTATCTCATACCAACTTTGCCATTAAACTTGTTCTTTTCTCTATTTAAGACCACAAACATGGAATCCTCTTTATCCATCCAGTTTCCATCTCCTGTATTATGTTGAGACTTTCTTACTACTACAGACTCCTCAACAGATTTTTTAATCAGATTTTCATTATTTTAAGACTCCCATTGCTTTTTATGTTTTAATCACACAAACTCAAGCAAGCTCTTCTGAAAACAGCTTCTGGGCTGATTCTTACAGTCTCTCTCCAATTGCTAGTCTTATACCTGAGTGAGAGGGACCTTCTTCTGGCTTTTCTTTTATATTTTCTAAGTCCTTATTCTGCATTTTTGAAACATAAAGCTCTTTCTCAGAACTGCTACTATCTTTACACCCATACAGTATTGATTTTCTTCTATCTTAAAACAAAATAAAACGAAACCATAATCCTTTCTCCCTGCACATAAATTGCCCATTAAGATATTGCCATATCCAACTGTTAATACCAAAGTATTTTTATCAGGTGTGAGATAAATGGAATAATGCAAGGAGATCTGAGCATGCATGCCCAACAAGTGGTAAACTTTCAGGACAATACTAGCCATGGCTTATACTACAGTCTTATTTGTTACTATTAGTGGTAGTAGAGACAAGCATAGGTTTTTGGATATAGACGGGTGTGAAGGCCTCATCTAGCCTGGTGGGTAGGCTGTGAAATTTTCCTGGAAGAATTGACTCCTGACTTGAATCTATAAGGAGAGTAAGAAGTGTATAGAGTTTACAAAGGAATTCTTGGACCTTTTAAATTTTTTCATAATCACTAATGAAGCAGGAGGTAGATGGGGTACTGGCATTTAGAGGATAGGGCCAGGAATTCTAGCCATCCTGTAACTCATCAAGAGTTACTCAGCAAATGCCACCATTCTAGCAACCCTGTTACTCATCAGGAGTTACTCAGCAAGTCATCATTTTTTTTATTTCTACCTCTTTTTCTATAGATATATATCTCAAAGATTACTTATTACTTTTATCATTCAGCTTGATGTGCTATGCCTTCCCTCCCTCCAAACTATGAAAATGGACACATATACTCATGTATCTAGTATCTAAGTCATGGATTGAAACGTTAACAAAGACTCAATTGTAAATCAGCACTATTCACTTGTATTACTTGTTTTGTGTGTGTCTTCTTTTATTTTTTCCTGTGTTTTCACTACTACTAAATTCTCTGTAAGTTAGCATACACAGCATTTTGAAGTAAAGTAATTGCTGTGCAAGAGATTATATAACATTTTGCTAGGAATTTAAACATTTGTTGTTCCATTCTATATGCCTTTGTGGACTCATAGGTTAGTTCCTACTTATAAGTGAGAACATGTAGTATTTGGTTTTACATTACTGAACTACTTCACTTAGGATAATAGCCTCCAGTTCCATCCAAGTTGCTGAAAAATACATTATTTTGTCCTTTTTTATGGCTGAGTAGTAGTCTATGGTATGCATATATTTGTATGTGTGTGTGTATCATATACCACATTTTCTTTATCTACTCAATGGTTGATGGGCACTTAGCTTGCATTTCTTTTTAGCAACTGTAGGAGGAATTTGTTTCAGTGACTTTTCTAGTTAGTAGAGGGTGCCACATTCCTTGGTTTAGTCTCCCTTGTATCTTCAAATCCAACAGGAGCAGATCGAATCCTTTTCACTTTAAGTCACTCTGACTTAACTGTGCAGTCACATCTCTGATTCCCCTCTTCTGCCTTCCTCTTTCACTATTAAGGTCTTTTGTAATTACATTGGGTCTATCTGGATAATCCGTGATAATCTACCTATTTTAAGGCCTGTTGATTTATAACCATAATTCCATCTACAATCTTAATTTTATTTTCCAACGCAAGCTAATATTTTCACAGGTCCAGAGAGTAGGACATGGGAATCTTTCAGTGCCAGTATTCAACCTTCCACAACCTATTGCATGGGTTGAATCCTTGAAGGTGTCAGTAGGACTGTAACTTTAAATAGGATACCTTGGTCTATACCTTCCAAGTAATATTCCATAGGAATGTGGTAGAAGGATATGACATCTAAACTGTGAGCTTACTTCAGACAATTTAGCTATCAGAAGGAATTAAATGTCAACCTGTTGAGGTACGTCATCACACATAGGTGAACCCTTTACCACAAAGATACATTTTCACATATACTACTCCATTGCTGCATTGTTTTAAAAATAAAACAAAAAGCAAATGTCATCATTTTTTCTTTCTACCTTTTTTCTATAGATATGTGTCTCAGAGATTACTTATTACTTTTAATTTATCATTCAACTTGATGTGCTATACCTTCCCTCCTTCCAAACGATGAAAATGAATATATATATATATACACACACACATATATATATATATATATATATATATATATATATATATATATTTCCTGTATCTAGGATCTAAGCCTTGGATTGAAATGTTAACAATTAAAGACTCAATTGTAAGTCAGCACTATTCTCTTATATTACTTTGTGTGTGTGTGTGTGTGTGTGTGTGTGTGTTTATTTTTTCTGCATTCTCACCACTATTAAATTCTCCCCTTAATAATTTCTGTCTACGTTGTTTTAGTAGCAAGATCTTTGCAGGGCCATGGTAGATATCTGCAGAAGACAGAAACATGACAAAGGGAGGAGAGGTTCACTTCCTGTGTGTTCTGAGAGACAAGACACAGTGACTGACTGAGCTAGTGTTATTGGGGCTCAATTTATGATGCAGTTTACAACCTAGAACTTGATCAGAGGAAAAATATGACTTTGTACTCATGGCTTAGTATAAAAGATAAAACGTTGACCCAAGTCATCTACTAGGAGTTTATTTGACTATCCATAAGATTATCTTTCTATTTTTCATTTGTAAACTTTGAGAATTGGACTCAACTTTTAGAATATCTTCAAGTTTTAAAATCTGCACCTTTATGTATTACATTTTCTCTATTCAATGATTCTGTGCATAATTAATTATTATGCTAGATTTTATAAGCATCTTATAAGTAAAAAGAACTAATTAAATTTGGTTTAAAAACACTACTTTTGATGTGATAGGTTGTTTTAGAAAATTTGAAAAGATCATGAGATAACAGTGATGACATTTGTAAAAATTTAATTGTACATACTGATTCATTCCATCCAGGTGAATGAAAGCCAGTAGCTTTCCAAAGCAAGTGGACATTTAACTCAGCTATTTCTTTTAATTTGCTTGATATTATTTTTTGTGTTTCTTTCCTTCCATCTGAGTATAATAAAAATATCATACTTCTCTTGGCTCTTTTTTCTGGAGTAAAACTCCCTGGGTCAAATCTCAACTCTGTTACATTTTAATTGTGTAGCTTTGTCTATATTTATTGGTTTCTCGGTGTCTCCATTTTTTAATCTGTAAAATGGGTATATTAATAGTATTTTCCTTATAGAGTATTAGAAGAACTAAGTGGGTTAGTACATGGAAAGCACTTAGAATATTGCCTGGACAAAGTAAGTGTTCAGTACTGTTGAGCTGTTATGATTCAAGAGTCATGCATTCTCCAAAATTGGCTTACAGACAGTGTGACACTGTAGGATGTTTGCCTCACCACCTCCCACTCTTATCTAATGCTTCCTGGAAATATTGGGATATAGTTGTAAACACACTGGAAAGTAGTTGACTAGGCGCATTTTTTTTTTTTTTTTGAGTTGGCGTCTCACTCCATCGCCCAGACTGGAGTGCAGTGGCCGCTCCCGGCCACCGCAGCCTCGACCTGCTGGGTTCCGGCGATCCTTCCGCCTCAGCCTTCCAAGTAGCTGGAACTACAGGCGCCTGCTACAACGCCCGGCTAATTTCTTGATTTATTGTAGAGATGAGTTCTCGCTTGCCCAGGCGGGTCTTGAACCCGCAGGCAAAGGCAATCCACTCACCTCAGCCTCCCAAGGCGCGGGATTACAGGCTGAGCCACCGAGCCCGGCTGACTAGGCGCATTTTTTTCTTCCTCCACAGCTCCACAGCAATAGGAAAGGAACAATATGTGTTGCATATTAAGTCAAAAGGCTTCACATATTTTGCTGTTAAGTCTGAATCTAATGTCAATTTCTAATCACTGCCAAGAAGAGACCATCTAATTACTGCCTGGAACATGCTCCCAGCCTAGTGTTGACATCCTTAACATGTTTACACAAGACCCTTAGAAAAAGCCTTCTGTTTTCCTAAGTTGGGCTTCCATTAGACCCTGCTTATCCCATTTTGGCTTCTCGGGACACTGTGGTGTCAATCACAAGAAGAAACACAATCACAAGAAAAATTTGTTCAATCACAAGAAGAAACAGGGTAAACATTAGTAACAGCAACAATTAAACCTCTTCTTACCAAACCTGTGACAGAAGTGTTCTTCCTCTCAGGATTTTACCTGTTTAACTCTACTGTGATCGGTCATAATCAATATTTGTAAGTTTCATCACTTCAGTGAGTTATGAGTATATATTCAAAAGCCATGAGTTAGAGATGGGATATAAAATAACAGCTATACTACTCCCAATTAGTCTAATATTTGGCTAATGTGACTTTAAAAAATTCCTAATATTAATGTTAACGTAGAAAACAATATTGTCTTCTAAATTTTTATATGTTTTTCTTCAATTTCAGTTCAAAGAACAGATGTATTGCTATTTCTAAGTACATTTAAGAAACTAGATATCTGGTATAAGAACAATTACCTCATGAAATTTTGCAATGTCAGAAAAGTTCTTATGAAACTCATTTTATAATTTGCATATTATTTGTCAATGTAAGTGTTAAAATAAACGAAAAGTTATGTTAATTTAATTATTTAATTATTCTATGATGAATTATTATTTAAGATATGGGGCAAAATCTTTTGTAAAATTGGGAATTATTTATTATATAAATAATTACAAATCTATGCTAGGCTTATGACCTTATGTTTCTTACACTCGTGAAAATATATTTTAAGCTATAAGATGCTTTCCAAATTGAATACATGATAATTTGTGAAACTAATTTTATGTATTTTTAACCAAATGCAAGAAAACCTAGCACAGACAAGTCCTCCTCTTGATGTATTAAAATAACACCCACCAAGGCCCAACACTGATGTCACCCCACTTCTTTTACGCTTTCCAGATCATTCTAGCCAGAAGAATTTTCATCTTTCTCTGGTTTCTAGTAACTCATGCATATGTCATTTACGACACTGCCATTTCCAAGTGCATTTCCCCTGATTAGATTATAATAACCTTGAAAGAATTATTTTATTCATCTATTTTATCTCCCACAACATTATGCCTGTACTGGAAATTTAATAATATTTATTGGTTAAGTCTTTGTAGTGAGAGCAACTGCTAGTAAATAGCTTGTTGATACTCCAACCCTGCCAAAATAAAAATGTACATTCTGGGAGAGAATGTCAGTCATTCATTTGGTACAAAGACTTGAAAAACATGATTTATAACAGTAAGAATACTTTAAGTTTAAATAGAGGGGGAAAGTTCTCATTCTTTTTTGGGGTTGGGGAAAATAAAAGATTAGGTTTGGGATGATTCAAAACTGTAGAAATTGGGCTGATGAGGAATTGGGATAAATTTATATATATTAAGGCATACCTCCAAGATATTGCTGGTTTGGTTCCAGAACATCACAATAAAGTGAGTATAGCAATAAAGCAAGTCACACAATTTTCTCAATGCATATAAAACTTATGCTTATACTATACTGCAGTCTACTAAGTGCGATAGCACTGTCTCTAAAATATGTACGTATATTAATTTAAAACTACTTCTTTTGATTCCTTTGGGAGGCTGAGACAAGAGAATTGCCTTTTGCTAAAAAATGCTGACAGGATTATATGAGCCTTCAGTAGGTGATACTTTTTGCTAGTGAAGGATCTTGCCTCGATGTTGATGGTTGTTGTCACATCAGAAGGTTGGTTAATATAGGTTAGGGTGACTGTTGAAATTTCTTAAAATGGGTAAAGAAAAAATTGCCACATACGTTGGACTGCTTTTGCCATCAAAAAATTCTATGTAGCATGTGCTGTTTGATAGCATTTTATCCATGATAGAACTCTCAAACTTGAAGTCAATCCCCTTAAGCCCTCCCGCTGTTCCTGCCTTATCAGCTAAGTTTGTGAAATATTCTAAATCTTTTGTTATTATTCAACAATGCTTGCAGAAACTTCATCAGGAGTAGATTCCATCTCAAGAAACCATGTTCTTTGCCCACCCATAAGAAGTAACTTCGCATTTGTTCCAGTTTGATCATGAGATTGCAATAAGGTCCTCAGGCTTCACTTTTAATTCTGGTTCTCTTACTATTTCCATGACATCTGCAGTGACTTCCTCCATTGAAATCTCAGATCCTTCAGTCATCCATGAAGGTTGAATTCAGCTTCTTCCAAATGATTAATGTTAATATGTTGGCCCTTTTCCTTGAATTACAAATGTTCCAAATGATATCTAGAATAGTGAAGACTTTTCAGATGATTTTCAATTTATTTTGCCCAGATCCATGAGAGGAATCACTCTTTATGGCAACTAGAGTTTTACAAAATGTATTTCTTAAATAATAAGACTTGAAAATTCAAATTACTCCTTGAAGTATGGACTGCAGAATGGACATCATGTTTGCAGTTATGAAAGCATCATTGATCTCTTTGTACATCTCCATTAGAGTTCTTGAGTAACAAGATGTGTTGTGCATGAGCAGTAGTATTTTGAGAGGAATCTTTTTCCTGCACATCAGATCTCAAACAGTGGTCTTAAAATATTTAGTCAAACAAGCTGCAAACACATATGTTGCTGTCTAGATTTTGTTCCATTTAAGAGCACACCAGAGTAGTTTTAGCATAATTCTTAAGAACCCAAGCATTTTTTGAGATGGTCAATGAGCATTTGTTTCATGTTAAAGTAACTGGCTGCTTTAGTCCCTAACAAGAGAGTCAACCTGTCCTTTGAATATTTTAAGCCAAGCGTGGACTTCTCTCTAACTATGACAGTCATAGATGGCATCTTCTTCCAATATAAGGCTGTTTCATTTATACTGAAAATCTGTTGTTTGGTGTAGCCACTTTTATCAATTATCTTAACTAAATCTTCTGAATAACTTGTTGTAGCTTCTCCATTTACACTTACTACTTCACCTTGAGCTTTTTATGTTATAGAGAGGATATCTTTCTTTAATCCTCATAAACCAACTTCTGCTAGCTTCCAACTTTCCCTCTGCAGCTTCTTCACTTCTCTTAGGCTTCACAGAATTGAAGAGAGTTTGGACCTTGCTCTTGATTGGAACTTGGGGCTAGTTTGAGCTTCTGTCCATACTGCTCACACTTTTTCCACATCAGCAATAAGGCTGTTTCTCTTATCATTCCTATGTTCACTGGAGCAACATTTTTAGTTTCCTTCAATAACTTTTCTTTTAAGTTGCAACTTGGCTGTTTGGCATAAGAGGCCTAGCTTTTGGCCTGTCTTGGCTTTTAGCAAGTCTTTTTCACTGAGTTATTTCTAACTTTTAATTGAAAGTGGGAGATGTGGGACTGTGCCTTTCACTTGAACACTTAGGGATCATTGTAGGGTCATTAATTGACTTAATTTCATTATTATCATGTCTGAGGGAATAGGTACTCACAGAGAGAAGGAGAGAGATGGAGGAATGGCTGGTCAGTGGAACAGTCAGGACATCTACTGATGGATTATGTTTGCTGTTTTATATGGGCATGATTCATGGCACACAAAAACAATTACATTGGCAATATTAAAGATCACTGATCACAGGTCACCATAACAGAATAATAATGAAAAAGTTTGAAATATTGTATTATTAAAATGTGACACAGAGACATGAGTTAAGCACATGATGTTGTAAAACTGGTGCCAATAAACTTGCTCAATGTAGAGTTACCTGTCGGAGTACTGCTCCAGAGGGTTCATGGGGACCCGGAAAGGAGGTGTGAGAAGGCGAAGGAAGAGTCGTGACCAGAGTTTCCTCAGGCACTCTGGCAAATTTTCATAAGCCAGATATCATTTATTTATAGTAAAATCACACTCATGAATTAATCACTTTGTGGTTATACAATTATAAGCTAACGTCATTTCTTGGTTACAATCACTATACACAAAAATTCTTATATAACATAATTTCAAAGCTAATGATTAACACATATTGTTTAAAAACGTCAAAACCTAAGACTTATTTTTGTGTTTATCACCATTACCACTTGCTAAATTCTTAACCTTACTAACTTAACCTTATATCTATAAAATTTATAAAACTTATCTTATTCTAAGATAAAAAATCAAAAAGTAAAAAAAAATATAAATTTAAATATATGTGATTTTTTACCAAACTCTATCTCTAATGGCTTAACACCTTACATTTTAACTATTTTAAACAAGCAGTTTTTAAAGGTTAAATAAAACTGTCAATTATATCTGGTCTCACAATCTTTAATATAGCAATAACTGCGCTTTATTCTTTTGACGTACTCATTATATTTATGACATCTGGCTATCTTTTGGGCTTTTGGCATAAGACACCAGGATGGGCTATTACATTTAATTCTTTCCCATAGGGGCAAGGTATTCCATTTTACTCTTTTGCCGTTAATCCAGGCCCATCTAACCAAATCATCATCATATGCACCTGTATAAGGAAGAAGAGGATTAAGCCAAAATAAATTTTCTATACTACTTTTGCCTCTAGGGGCCCACTAA
>CAUYQG010121532.1:0-18360 GCA_963574415.1 Tarsius wallacei | reverse complement strand
CAGCCTCGACCTGCTGGGCTCCAGCGGTCCTTCAGCCTCAGCCTTCCAAGTAGCTGGAACTACAGGCATGCGCTACCACACCTGGCTAGTTTTTTTATTTATTGTAGAGATGAGGTCTCACCAAGTTGCCCAGGCGGGTCTAGAACCCGCAGGCTCAGGCAATCCACTCACCTCAACCTCCCAAGGCGCAGGATTACAGGCTGAGCCACCAAGCCCAGCTCTTTCACGTATTTTTAAGTTCTTTTTTAGGAGTCTACACATTTATAAGTGTTATATATTTCTGATTAATTGATCCTTTTTATCAGTTTGAAGTGTCCCTCTTTATAATAACCTGGTAATGCTCTCTGTCTTGAAGACTGCTTTATCTGATATTTATATAGTCACTCTTGTCTTCATATGCTTACTGTTTGCTTTTCTTTTTCTTTTGACCATCTCTGTCTCTATATTTGAAGTGCATCTCTCATGAGTCTTGCTTTTTTATCCATTCTAATAAATATTTTTAAAATAAATATTTTTATTCATCTCTCTCTGCATTATTTTTTGTTTATTGGTTGCTCTAGGAGTTACAGATAAACATCCTTAAATTGTTATGGTCTTCTTAGGATTAATATTGTATCACTTCACTTTAAATGAAGAAATCTTGCAACTGCATAGAGTCTTTACCCTCTTCTCATTTCTTCTGCTGTAGTTGTCATATGTATTACTTCTACATAGATTGTAAACCCTAACCTCTAATTCCAGTTTCTTGGTAATCTCGGATTGGTTTCTGCTGATTGTTTTCTGTTAAGTATGATGATGTTTTCCTATTTCTTTGTATATCTAGTAATTTTTGGATTGTTATAGGATATTGCTTATGATGCTTAGAAATTCTGGATTCTCTTATATTCCTCTGTAGAGTATCAATCTTTTATTTGTTTCTTTCGGCACACAGTTAACTTATCCAAATTCACACTCCAGACTCTGTCTTCCCTGAGGTGGGCAGCTATTGTTCTTTTAGCCTTACTGAACTGCTTAGAATCTGCTGTACACATGCATATTTGAAAGGTCAGCCAGATATTTGAGCAGTTTATATGCAGAATATAGAGCTCCTCTTCTCTGGTTCTCTTCCTTTTGAGATTTACAACCTCATTTTCCATCTATGGTTACCCTAAACGCTATTTAGCCACCCTGTATAATGGCTGTCATTAGCCCTTGAGGCCAAAAAACAAGAAAAGATTAACAAATGGGAAATTCACCTGTTGTTGTTCCCTTCTCCCAAGTGTGACTCCCCTCCATTCTCTGCCTACTCTGGTCATTCTTCTGGTACCTTCCAGGAGTTGCTTTTATATTTTGTCTAGAGTTTATAGTTGTTATCTGTGAGAGAATGGTCCTAAAGGGGCTATCTTTCATTCTCAGAAGTGGAACCTCCCAATATTAATTTAAAAGAAGCAGGGCAGCTTATAGCTGTGTTAATTTTAATTCTGCTACTTGGCTGCTAAAACGTGGCCATTGCATACCCTCCTTGCAGCTGCTTTGTTTTTTCCTCTCCCCATCCTTCCTGAGTGTAAGGGAGGGAGAGAGTAAACACCAAGGAACAGAATTTTTTTCATTTCTGAGTCTGAGAATGTAGTACGTTAGTGCTACATGAGTCCGCCAAGTTACAAGGAAAGGAAGGCTCACATATGGTGAGCCCTACTTTTTGTTGGGCACACGCTAGGCACTTTACATATTTTATCTGATGTAATTCTAATAGTTACTGTATGAGGGAGACAGACTATAATACCACAGCTATATTTGCCTTCTAAAATCATGTTAACATTCCCTTAAGTTTATAGTAATTTTCTGCAGTATAAAAAGGATATTACTATTTGCTGGCAGTTCATAAAAGAATGAAAGAGTCATGTAAAGCAGGTTTGATTTCTCTGCTATTAAAATCACTGAGGTTTATTTTTTTTCAGGTTTCCCACAAAATTTGCATATGTGACAATAGCACCAAAATTACACTAACTATAAACACAATTTTGTGATAACAACCTGTTAGTTTTTATGGTGGTAATTACTGTCAGTACTCTGAGTGACAAGACAGCCAGTTCTGAATTATGCTTTCATTTGAAGTCTCCAAATCAATATAAGCACTCTCAATACAGGTATCTGCTGATTCTTCATAAAAGCTTATCTCACAGAACAAAAAAAAACTGTCGCCATCTTCTAATCTTGGATATTAGGAATGTGTTTTCAAAAGCAAGGTTCTAATGATGTGTGTTATAATTATGAGAGGTGGTCATTCTTTAGTGGAGGTGAAACATAAAGTGTGATTATGTTTAGAAACACACGAGACTTTCCAGAGATATGTGTTAAGAAGGGGTGGTGGAGCAATATCTGTTACATAGTGACTTTTGAATGCAGCTGTTGTGATGTGCCTAATGAACAGCATTTAGGAGCTAATTGTGATCTTCTGATAAAATAAATGCGACTGTGCTGGATATTGATCGACTGCATTTATTATGTCTTCTAGCCTGATGAAAGATTACTTTTTTAAGCCACCCATTAATCAATTCAGCCTGAGCTTCCTGGATCAGGAGCTAGAACGATCCTATAGGACCAGCTATCAAGAAGAGGTGCGTCTTTCCTTGTAATTTTACTAAAGAAATGTGTTATTATCACTGGGTTGTTCACTATTTGTTTTGTACTCTAGCAAGGATAGGAAAATGAAGGATAATACTGACTTCCCACAATCCATAAACCCTAAGTGGCAACTGTATATGAATTTATCTTTGCAAGGGAGAAAAACCCCCACCTTTCTGTGGTCTTTTGTCTTAAAGCCCAGCCTTGTTGTTGCCAGAACCCTTCCTCTGCAGCTGTCACTTCCCGGATCCTGTGGCTGTCCCTAGCCCTGGAGGATCCTAACCCACCTACCCTGGAAGGTAGCCCCTACCCTCTGCCCTGGGAGGGAACCCCTGCCCCACCGGACTTGGAAGCAACCCATCCTACCCCCGCTGTTCTAGACGGGAACCCACTCCACCTGTTCTAGAAGGGAGCCCCTGCCCACCTGTCCTGAATTCTTGGGTAAGACTTCACTACCTGCTGTCCTGTCTGCATTCTCCCCCCCTGAAGTGGGCCAGCAGTCCAGGAGGCCTTTACCTCTGTCCACGTTCCCTCTCCTGCTTCCTTTCCCTTAACCCCAATTGTACCTGAACTTTCAGTCTAAACATCACTTCCTCCAAGAAATTCCCTGTGACCCTCAGATTGGATTTACTTCCCCTGCATACTTTTTCTCTGTGTCCCCCCCCACCCCCATTTTGGAATCTTCACTTGTGTGGTTCTTGGATCCTATACTTCCCTCTCTGGACACTGCCCTTAACGAGGCAGGACCTCGTCCTTCGTTCTCCTCTCTGGTTTGAATTCTAAGCAGCCAAGTCACTGCCTTCTTTCCTCTGGGCCCAAACCTAACCTCTCTGAATGTTCCCAAGTAAAAAATGCAAATCCTTCCCACCCCAAAACAAAAAGGATTTGTCTCTCAAATTCTGTTTGTTCCTTCAGCAGGTCTTTATTAAATATCTGTTGTGTCCAGGCACTGGCCTGGGCTGTAGAGAGTCCATGGTAAGGCAGATAGAGCTGGTGCCACCTCTGTCAACCTTCAAGGGACTAAATATCTGTTAGTATCCCACACTTCCTGGAGTGGACTTGTGAATCAGTTGGTGGCCTATAAGGCAAAATATTGTCTCATTTAATCTTCACAACAACCCTTTAAGGGAACTGATGATTATCCTCATTTACCAAAGAGAAAGCCAACGCTGGGAAAGGCTGAGTGGGTGGCTCACAGTCCCATAGCTGGGGGTGGACATCAGCAGTCTGGCTTCCAAACTAGGCATCTCAGCCACTCATGCTGCACTGCTCAGCCTCCCATACAGGAAGCACCTTCACCACCCATTCCTCCAGGCTCCAAGTATTTACTGAACATCTGCTCTGCCAGGTACTGTTCTCATTGTGGGGATAGAGAGATGAAACACACACCCTGGCCCCAGACTGAGAGTGCAGAGGGAGGTAGCTCCTAAGTCCACTCCAGTGGGAAGGTCAGGAATTGACCAAATGTAGGAAAAGGGAACATTCTAGAGGAAGGGACCAGCACCCACAAACTTAGAAATACAAAAGAGCCTGGTGTGTTCAGGGTATTGCAGATACTTCCAGGGCCATGGTGGGTGGGACAAGAGGTAGGCAGGGACCGGAAAATGGCTCCCATGGCAGGGTCATTATGCCAAAGGCCAGAGGGAGCTGCTGGAGGATTTGGAACAGGAGATGGCACCATCAGATTGTTTTATAAAGATCACACAGCTGAGCTGTGGGATGTGCTGGAGAGTGGACAAGACTGGAGGCTGCATGATAGTTGGGCGCATCTGAGGCCTATTCAGGTCTGAAGCCCATCCTATGCAGGGTCAGGGTGGAGAGGAAAAGGGAGATGCAGGGACAGAGTGCTCCTCAGCCAGTCCCCATGTTTAGGTGCTCACTGTGCTTAGTGCTCATGTTGGTGGTCTCTTAGGTGAGCATCCCACCTCCCTTGGGGTCCAGAGGGAAATAAAGCTTCCTCCACACTGCAGCAGACCTGCTGGAACATGGCAGCAGGCCCATGGCCCCTTCTGTCCCATGCGGGTGAGCTACAGCAAGCCCTGGCTGTTTCCCTGAATACTAGATGGGTCCTTAGAGAGAGAGAGAGGGGACATGTGTGTGTGTCTGCCAAGGTGGGTTGGCATGGGCAGCATCACCTGAAATTCTCACACCTTCTGAGGGGACTTCAGAGACTGGGACCAGATTGATCCTCTGGGACACATGGACACCTACAGAGCTCCAGGTTTCTTGGAGAGAATTTGGACCCAAGTCCTGCTCCCAGGTTGCCCCAGGAGTGTCTAGGCTGACATCAGGGCGGACTGATGGCTTTGTACCCACTGTCCCACCTACCACCCTCTCCCCTCCTACTCAGCTCCCAGGACCCAGGGTGCAGCCAAGACACCCAAAACCAGTTCATCCTGAAAGAAACATACACCAGACCAAGGACAGGGCCTTTCTGTTCCCTGTGCCTCCAGTCCCCACCCAGACGGAGCCCAGCTGGGATGCTGAGTGGATACACGTTGCCTCTTAGGGGTTGCCAGAAGGTTGCAATGCCAAACAGAAAGCAACTCAAATGGTCTGTGTCTCTCTTTCTCTCAATTACAGTCCCTGCCTTTAGGTCCTGCACCTTCATCCTGAGAGGCCCTAGGATAAGCTAGGGGTACATGCAGGACACAGCCTGGCTTCTCATTCCTATGTGACCTCGGGGCAGCCACTGGCCTTGGCCTCCCCACCTGCACACTGAGATCAGTAGAATTTCCTTCCACAGGGTCTGTTGTGAGCATTGGTAGGGCCACACGGGACCTGGATCTTAGATACGTCCACATAGTTATTTCCTATCCCCTTAATTCCCTCACACTGCATGCATGCCTCATTGTTAGACTCGACACCTTCGTGCATTTCATATTCCTGTCCCTTCCCACCATTAGCGTGTGAGCTGCCCAAGGGCATTGTTTTGTGTCCACCCCTGGCCCTGGGGTGGAACCAGGCCAGAGCAGGCTCCTGAGTGAAGACTCTTGTCTATCTGCTGTGAGCCCTCCCTACATGTGCAGGAGCTTCTGTCTGCTGTTATTACTCTGATCACTGCCTGGTCCTTCTGTCATGAAGCCAGCCTTCACACACCCTGAACCTGGGACCTAGCCATTCAGTGGAAGCTTCTAGCACATTGATTCCATGTGACTGCCTTTACAGAGGCAGTCATCTGCTTTGCCAGTTGGTAACTCAACTTTCAGGCTAAATGTATGATGTGTCTCTGAGGACGTGCTAGTTTATAATCAGTTGCCTTGTGACCCTGGGCAAGTTTCTTAACTTCTCTGTGCCTTAGTTGCCTCAGTTTTAAATGGGGTACTCGTAGGGAGATGGCCCACCTAAAGCCTTGCCACCTGTTCCTTGTCCAGAGTAGGCAAGCACTCAGTAAATGTTGGCTTTTTTTTCCCATCTGATTTATGTTCCACAGTCATCAGTGGCCGCTTTAGTCATTCTGTTCCACTCCTGCCCAACAGGTTATAAAGAATTCTCCCGTGAAGACTTTTGCCAGTGCCACCTTCAGCTCCCTCTTGGATGTGTTTTTGTCAGCAACGGTGTTTCTGATTCTTTCCATCACCTGCTTTCTGAAGTATGGGGCTGCCACTGTGCCTCCCCCACCTGCCGCCCTGGCCATCTTTGGCACAGCCCTACTGCTGGAGGTGCTGTCCCTCGTGGTGTCCATCAGGTAACTCACCCAATGCTGGGCCAGGTCTCCAAAGCTCTTAGCCGTTAGCGCCCTCTTCTGGCTCCACAGTTTATGGCTGAGCAGTCTGCAGCACACAGACTAGTCCAAAGCCTTGCTGTAAGTCAGTCTTCAAAGTCTTTACTGGCTATTTCTGGAGATTGCCTCCTTTTCCTTCTGACCTCCAGACCTGCATCACGGCTTCCTCCCCCTTGCCCTTGGCACATGTGGGACCCTACCTCCCTAGAGAGGGAAGTGCCTGCAGTCCCGACTGCCACCAGCTCATCCCTGGATCTGCAGGGTCAGAGACCTAAAAAGAGAGAGTGGGAAGATAGGAAATGAGAAAAGGAGGAAAGAAAGGAAAAGAAGTGTGCAGGGTGTGAATGGTAGCCGGCCAGCAATCCGCAGGCGCCTAAATTTAGAAGACTGAATGCAAGAGCCAAACCTAAAACCCTTGGAGGAAATCGCAGGGAGGACTCTTCAAGAGCTTGGACTAGGTGGTGGGCTCTCAGTAGTTAGGTATGACACTAAAAGCACAAGCAACAAAAGAAAAAATAGATAAGTTCAATGTCATTGGTATTTAAAACTTTATGCTGCAAAGAACGCCATCAAGAAAGTGATTGAAGGCCGGGCATAGTGGCTCATGCCTATAATTCCAGTACTTTAGGAAACTGAGGCAGGAGGATCACTTGACCAGTAGTTTGAGACCAACCTGGCAACATAGCAAGACCTTGTCTCTAAACAATAAATAAACTAGTTGGGCATGGTGGCGTGCACCTGTAGTCCCAGCTACTCAGGAGGCTGAGGCAGAAGGATCACCTGAGCCCAGGAGGCCAAGGCTACAGTGAGCTGTGATCATACCACTGCACTCCAGCCTGGGAGACAGAGTGAGACCCCAACTCAAAAAAAAGAAAAAGAAAAAAGAAAAGAAAGTGCAGAACACCCACAGAAAGAGAGGGATATTTACAGATCAGACCTATGACAAGGGTCTAACATCTGGAATGTATAAAGAACTCCTACAGCCCAATAATAAAAGATAACCCATTTTAAAAAGGACAGAGAATCTGTGTAGATGGCAAGAGCCTTTCTGGGAAGCCAGGCCTCAGGACTAGCCCGTGACACTGAGGAAGCTTGTGGCTGCTCTGTGCATCTCTGACCAGGTGCCTACACACAGGGCATTTCATTCATACACACGCAGATCACCAGTGTTATCTGCCTCCTGGACACCATGGCCACCTTATCCAGCCTTGTTACTCTTAATGAGATAGCTATCAGCCTAGCAAAGTCCCACTGGCAATTGCCCCCAGGAGCTGAGGATTAAGCAGAAATGAGGAGACAGGCCCTGAACATGAGTTTCTGCTGTTCTTATCCAACATTTCTGTGCAGAAAAGATGGGTTCGGGTCTGGCCCTGAGGCTTCCAAATGCTGGCTTCTTCCTCTTTGGGGTGGGCAAGGTGGAATTCCTGCCTCCTCCCTCCCCCCTGCCGTCATCGCAGGGCCCCTTCAAGGCCTTTCTTAAGCCACTGGAACCCAATGACCCTCTCCACAGCACAGCCCTGCCTGACTGTCTTCCCCCCAAATCCCGCCTCAGCCCTCTACGTGGGCTTCTGGGACCCCTCCCAAAGGAGCTGCTCACGAGCAGGCCCTTCCCAGCATCTGCTTCCACTGAACTCAAACCAAGACATCTGCTTCCACTGAACTCAAACCAAGACATCCTCAGGTCCCTGGTTTTTTAACTTTTTTAAGTAGCTTTGTTGTGATATAATTTACATACACTAAATTCATTCAAGTATATAATTTAGTGATTTTTAAGTAAATTTACAGAGTTGTACAAACATCACCACAATATAATTTTAGGACATTTCTATTACTCCCAAAAGAAACCCCTTCCCATTTAGTCACTCCCCTCACGTCCACTCCCCCAGCCACCCTAGGATGCCCTCTAATACAGACATTTACAGCCTCTTGATTGTTCTGAGGCTAACACTGTCTTCCACACCTTTCTTCTTTAACCCCTTAGTCATTATTTATTTCCATTCCTTAGGACCCCATTCTAAGGAATGGAGGCCAACTCTGGCTTAAAGACTGCTGAGGGCTAGGGGTGTGGTGTGCAGGGCCCGTCTATACCGACACACTTGCAAGCGTCTTATGAGGGAGTTGGCTGCAGTGCTCCTGAACAAGCATCTGGTGGGATTTAGTCAAGTTTACCAGGAATCATCAAGCCTAGGGAAGGTGGGACCCTGAAAGAGTCCCTTGAGCTAAGGGCCTGTTTAGAATCCCAGATCTACAGGAACCTACACTGCGGGACATATAGGTGCCCCAGGGAAGCTTTGTCGGTCACTGGCCTGGAGCCTCACCTGCCTGGTCCAGAAGGCCTCCCACATCTCAGCTTAGGTCAAGCCCCCTATCTCCATTCCAATCCTAGTCAAGCGTGAGGACAGCTGATCTCGTCCTCGCATTTCTATAGACTTGGAGATTATCATGAAGAACCCCCAGTCTCCCCACTCCTGGCTGGAGACTTGGTTCCCTCTGTCTCTCCTCATAGGGCCTCTGTATTCTGCCTTTGAGCATATTTGTGGTTATTGTTGGAAATATCCCAAGGTATTTGTTATCCTTTAGATATATTAGGCAGCCAGAGCTGTCCAGGATCCTAAAAGGGTCAGACTGTGCCTGAATCCGTGTGGGAAGTGGCTAGAGAGTCAGAATTTTCTTGCCAGGGCCACACTCAGCTGAAGCGGTTGAAGCACTGTGGGTGTTCAGGGCTGCAGGCTTGGACACCTAGGTGTACAAGAAGCATTTGTGCTGTTGAATCGCAGCAGCAGCCCCGGCTTTTCCAGAGGCCAGGACAGAGGGCCTGTCCCAGTTCTGCAGCGGCAGTGTTGAGAGAACTGGTCTCCCCAGGATGTATGAGAAGGAAGATCCCCATCCCCTCTCTTTAGCTTCCCCCTGTAGGCCTCACCATGCCTCAGGGGTCCCCTCGCTCAGCCAAGACCCTTTTTTCCTCCTCACGGTGGTTTTTGGCCCATATTCTCAGCTCTCTCTTCTTTATAAAAAACATTTTATTGTGTCAACACCACTCTCCTGAGATGTAGCCCACTTAAACACACAGTTGCAAAAGGAGTCAATAAATACAGTTGCTGTAATAAGAAGGACAAACAGAAAGAAAGTCATTTAAAATGAAACATAGTGCTTTGCCTTGTGTATGCCAGGGCACAGCTGCCTGGGAAATCATAACAAAGCCATTAGCTGTTTGCCCTCCAAGCTCTATCACTGTGAATGTGATAGCTACAAACACAGATGGCATGGGTGTGTGGGTTTGGTGGCTCAAGTATCATGAACTGGGTTCAGTCTGTGACATGATTTTCTGAAACACTGAATGATCCTTGGTGATGTCCCAACCAGGACAAAGATCATCTCAGCTTGGTTTGCACAGGAGCTTCCTTCCTGGAAAATTCAGTGTGCACGAACACCACCCAGAAGCACTTTCTGTGTATACAAAACAGTCAGGCTCTAGGCTGAGACAGTGTCAGCAGCTTTCTCCTCTGTGGGTGCTCATGGGCATGGCCACCATGTAGGACGTGGGGTAGAGCCTCACTGTGTGGATATCTCTGTCCCTGGCTGCTGTGACAACCACACAGTCCCCACAAAGCTCCAGGACACCTCCAGAACCACCCTGACAGAGATCTCCTGTCCCAGTGACAGCAGGGTAGCAACTCCCAATAGATTTGACTCGGGGCCTGTAATATTCTTATGTGCTCCATTAAACCAGTGAGGCATGTGCATTTCACAAGCACATTTTGTCAGAATGCAACAAGTGACCCTAAAATAAGCTACAATGAGCTAAGCGAGCCCAGCTTACTTGCCTTCTGCCAAAAATGAGGGAAGTAGGGCTCTGCCTATCCCTTTGCCTGCCCCAGGGACAGTGACTCAGCACAGAAGAGGGTTGGACACTGGCTGCGGCCCTGCCCCCATATCCTGGCAGGGGACCCACGCCAGACCCTGACAACTCCTGCTAACCCCTGTCCCTGTCCCAGGATGGTGTTCTTCCTGGAGGACGTCATGGCTTGCACCAAGCATCTGCTGGAGTGGATCGCTGGCTGGCTGCCACGCCACTGTGTCGGGGCCATCCTGGTGTCACTGCCTACACTCGCTGTCTACTCACACGTCACCTCCGAATTTGCGACAAACATACACGTAAATAAAGGCGTTATGTTCTTCTGGACTCCCTAATCTCCCTTTCTCTTTCAATTACTTGGGGTAGCAATTTAAAAATAGACCTTTAGACAGATACAAGCTCTGCTACTGCGTTGAGCCTACCTTTATAGGAGGTGGCTTAGCATGGGCTATCTGGATGCTCATGCCCTGTTGTTGACCAGGCTGGGAAGAGTCCCCAGTGGGCATGAGTCCCCTCCAACGTCACTTGGTCTTCACCAAGTTTCAAATCCACTATTTTCCTTCATGCTTTATAAATGGGCATCTGAAGAATGTTTCCAAACAATACGAGATAATGTGCATCTGTAGAATTTCGCAGTTGATTTGCACCTGGATCGGTTCCTGCTGATCAGAACAGGACCTTAGGGTTGAACTCTGTTGAGAGCGAACTGATGCCGTGGTAGAAGATAGTTTTGATGCAAGTGAGCATCATATGAGCTGTGGGGCAGGCTGATGACTTTTGGTACTTTAACCCCAAACCACATTTCAGTGGGCTCATAGCAGGGACCCAGAGAAAAAACTTTTCTTTTCTTTTTTTTTTTTTTTTTTTTTTGAGTTTGTGTCCCACTCTGTCAACCAGTCTGGAGTGCAGTGGCACACTCATGGCCACCCCAGCACCGACCTGCTGGGCTCCAGCAATCCTTCTGCCTCAGCCTTCCAACTAGCCAGCCAGAACTATAGGCATGCACTACCATGCCCAGCTAATTTTTCATTTATTGTAGAGACGAGGTCTTGCCAAGTTGCCCAGTCTGGTCTCGAACCCACAGGCGCAGGCATTCTACTCGCCTTGGCCTCCCAAAGTGCTGGGATTACAGGCTGAGCCACCAAGCCTGGCCGGAAAAGCTTTTCGAAGGTAACTGATCACACGGAGGTAGTTCACAAATGGGGTGGCCTCCCTTTCTTTTTCACCAAACGACATGTACCATTTCCACATGTCTGGAGAAGAGTTTAGCACTTGCGTACTTCAGGTGCGGGATAGTAAACCTAAATAGGTTTGATCTGTCCTTGAAAATGCCAGCTAACCAAAAGTGAGAGTTATCGCAAATAAATAAGCAATTTGGTGGTTTCAGTCATATTTTTGTATTTTTGTGAGTGGAGGATGCTTTGGAGGCTCAGGTAGAGCTGGGGTGGTGTGTGGGGCGACAGGATGCTGTCCTTACCCTGCGCCTCTTGCAGTTCTCGGTGTTCTCAGGCTCGGCTGCGCTGATTGCCGTCGTGCACTACTGCAACTTCTGTCAGCTCAGCTCCTGGATGAGGTCCTCCCTTGCCACCGTGGTGGGGGCTGGGCCACTGCTTCTGCTCTACGTCTTCCTGTGCCCAGACAGGTAAGTGACTGGCACTGCTCGTGGGCACCCTGGACACAGGGTCACCTTGTCCACACCTTTTCCAGGCCTGGCTGTGCTTGTGCATTGGCCTCCCCAACAGGAGGTTTTTTTCTGTCACACGTCATTTCAAAAAGTGAATAAGATGCCCTAAGAGTAAGTGCAAAAGACAGAACGAAGATTATGTAGAGCTGCTCTCTCCATATGCGAATATAGACATCCTCGGAAGACATGATGCCGTAGTCGTGTGCTTGAGCTGACTTCTAGTGAGTGAATTGGAATCTAAGTAAGACATGAAGCGTGTTATGCATGATCAAGAACGTGAAAGAGTAGAGATGCAGAGAGACACAGGACGTGAGAAGGAAGTTGGTTCTGACCTTAATTGAAATAGGGTCTGTGTACCAGGACAGAGTACAGACTGTGGAAGGAGGGGAAACGAAGACATAGGTGATCTTGTAAGTGACCTGGGCCTTACTTATACATGTTACATCAAAACAGTTTCCATATTTTGACATGAGACATAGGAATAATGACCAGTCATTGGACATGTGTCTTTTATCCTGAAGTACTCCACATTCTGAGGAGGACTTTCAGTCTCTGGTACTCAGAATGGCCTTCACAATTGTGTCACTGACAGGAGGGCTGAGGAATAGAGAGGACAGCTTGAACAAAGAAAAAGGAGCCAGGGTTAGACCTCTGAGGCCAGGATCAGTTCTTATTACTGTGCTACGAAAAATATAAAAATAAATAGGATGGCAGTTATAGAAGCTGTATTGAACATATCCTAACAGTGAAATCCGGTGAGATCCCTATCTTTCATGTGTTCTGCTAATTGAATGATGTTTGGTTCTTAGTTTGTTAAAATGAGTCTCAAATTGCCTTTTGCACATTTGCAACCAGTTTGGGGCTTTTAAGCTTTTTTAGCTAAATATGTAGTTGAAAATACAGTAATACCTTGGATAGTAAAATGCACACAGTGGGTAGTTTAAATATTTTATGATATGTTAAACCCACTAAGCTTCTCTTTGTGTAACAAAATTCTAAATATTGGGCGTTTCTACAACTTCTTATAAAAATGTTTCACTATTAGCATGTATTGAAGAACCGCCTGTTTACCATTAGGAGGGTTCAGGTAAAAAGAATATTTTGAAGTTGCACAGGACATTTCTTCGTTGTGCTTGCAGGACATTTAAGTTCTGACTCCCAGCCAGGCTCGGTGGCTCGGCCTATAATCCCAGCACTTTGGGAGGACGAGGCAAGTGGATTGCCTGAGCCTGCGGGTTCAAGACCAGCCTGGGCAACTTGGCAAGACCTTGTCTCTACAATAAAAAAAAATAGCCGGGCGTGATAGTGCGCTCCTGTAGTTCTGGCTACTTGGAAGGCTGAGGCAGAAGGATTGCTGAAGCCCAGCAGGTCTATGCTGGGGTGGCCACGAATGTGCCACTGCACTCCAGCCTGGATGACAGAGTGAGACTTCAACTCAAAACAAAACAAAAACAAAAATAAATTCTGGCTCCCTACGTGATTATGACAACTAGTGGGGATTCCCCCTCAGTGTTTCCAAAATGCCCCAGGAGTGGCATTACTGTCGCTAAGGACCATTGCTTCAATAAATTCAAAAGCAAAGAATGATGCAGCCTGCCACAATATCAGCAGTTTCAAATGCAAGGTCTTTGGCTATTAACAAAGCAGTGGTCAGTAATGGACAGAGTAAGCATTCTTCCTCAATTTACTTGATAAAATAATGACAATATGAAAGATATTCAAATTTCCTGGAAATTAAGATCAAAAAGAGAATTTAAAGTAAGACTGTCTTCAGTATTTGAAAGGAAACTCTAATGAACAGTTAAATTACTTTAAGCAAAATAGCACAGACTTTTATTGTTCTGAAGGTGTGGCCATCTGGAATTATGTTCATATAGAGCTCTTTACCAAGAGTATGAAATTCAGCAATCTGTCTTTTAAGCTTTTAGATCCTTCCCAAGTACCTCTCCAGCCACTCACAGTGTGCTTTAGTCACGGCTGTAGGGCTTTTTCATCTGGGCCTAGAGAGCCAGAGTGTGAGGGACCTCTTCATTGCCGTTTGCCCAGAATTCAAATAGCAGATCTGGGGTAGGGCTGGTGGTTGACATTCTCCTGGCCCAGGACACCTTCACCCACGTAAGACCCTTGGAGCCTCCACCCGTCGACACTGCTATACCATTTCAGGGTAGGGAGGATGTGGGATGGTAAACAAAGACATAAGCTCAACTTTTACAAAAGGGGGGCTCTGCAGAGAACTGCACCCAGGATTGGGGGACACAGAAGTGAAAGAAGAGGTGTGTGCAGGTGCCTCATGATGATGTTGCAGTCACATCCAAAAAAGGAAAAAAGGAAAGTTGTTTGTTTAAACTCTTCTCAGGTTGCTTTCTAGAATGCCTTCTCTGCTTTTTATAATAATATTTTTCTGCATTTTAATTTCAGTTCCATAGTAATTTCACCCCTTGATGTAGCACAGAACTTCAGGTAAGCTTTTAATATTGTGCCTATATCTCAATAAACAAGAGTGACTGTATTATTCCTGCTTATTTCTGAGAGTTCTAGAAATAGCTGTATCTTGAATAAAATGAGCCATATATGCACTCATAAAAGACAAGGCTTCCCAGGCATGGTGGCTCAAGCCTGTAATCCCAGCACTTTGGGAGGCTGAGGTGAAGGGATTGCCTAAGCCCACGGGTTTGAGAATAGCCTGGGCAACTTGGTGAGACCTCATCTCTACAATAAATTAAAAAATTAGCTGGGTGTGGTAGAGCTCACCTGTAATTCCTGCTACTTGGAAGGCTGAGGCGGAGGTATAGCCTGAGCCCAGCAGGTTGACGCTAGGGTGGCCGTGAGTGTGCCACTGCACTCCAGCCTGGACAACAGAGTGAGACTCCAACTCAAAAAAAGTTAAAAATAAAATAAAAAGAGAAAGCAGAAAACATCTACTTGTTGAGATATAAGATTGTGGTTATAATATCTAATTGGAAAATGTTAATTACTTAATTTTGTTATTAAGGCATATATTTGGGCAACCCCTTTGGGTCCGCTCCTGCTGTGGGAGCTTTTCTGTCCTCTCAATAAATCCTGCTTTCTCAAAAAAAGAAAAAAAAGACATATATTTGAATGGGAGTAATTTTATGTAAAACTTTAGCATGTTACAGAGGAACTCTCACAAATCAAAGAAGAAAGTGATTTTATTCCCAAAAATATTTTTAAGTAACTGACTAGAAATTTGAAATAATAAATATTAGACACTTGCTTTACTATAAACATCAAAATAAATTCTAAATAAATTGAAGAGTCAAAAATAAAAAACTATGTAAAATCTAGAGAAAATATAATTAAATAATATTTAGTTATTTAATTAAACACGAAGACACTAAGATAACTTTCTAGGCTTACAAATAATAAACAGAAAGCAAAGAAAAGACTGATTGACAAATTAGGAAGAGAGAGAAAATCAAAGCAGAGAAATATTTCTGGAACTGTTATATAAAGAGCAAATTAAGACCTGCATAAATGACCAAAAAAAAATTACAAAAGAGGAAGTGTCGATAGAGAATAAATGTGGAAGTGTACTCAATATCATTACTACAAAAGTCATTGCACATTTAAATTACTACAAAATATCTTTGTTTCTTTTTTTTTTAACCAATCTTGACTGGAATGGGCTTTTTTAAAATTGACAAATAATTAGTCCTTTTGGGCTTTTAAATTGGACTTTCAAAAAGTTGTAATGCATGAGCCGGGCTCAGCGGCTCAGCCTGTAATCCCGTGCCATTGGGAGGCTGAGGTGAGTGGATTGCCTGAGCCCGCGGGTTCGAGACCCCCCTGGGCAACTTGGTGAGACTTCATCTCTACAATAAATCAAAAAATTAGCCGGGTGTGGTAGCGCGCGCCTGTAGTTCCAGCTACTCGGAAGGCTGAGGCGGAAGGATCGCCGGAGCCCAACAGGTCGAGGCTGCGGTGGCCGGGAGCAGCCACTGCACTCCAGTCTGGGCAATGGAGTGAAACTCCAACTCTAAAAAAAAAAAAAAGTTGTAATGCAAATACCCAGTGCAGGCAAGGGTGTGGTGCATTCATAAATTGCTGGTGTTGGTTAATTTCTTTTTAGCTACCAGGGACTTAAAATATAAGTTTACATAATCCTCACAATAACCTGACACAGGTGGCTTTGTCTTCATTTTCCAGATGAGGAAACTGAAGCTCAGAAAAGTTAATGAACCTGCCTAAGGTCACACACCTGGCCACTGGCAGTGTTTAAACCCTGTCCTCCCTCACTCCCAGGCCATGCTCTTCTTTACATACCTCATCACTTTTAAGACCATTGCAATCATTTTGGAAAGCAATTTGCAATTTGACAATCTATTTTAAAAAATCATAAAATGTTTACCCTTTGATCCAGTTATTCCTTGTTTGCTTATCTACTGAGAAAATAATTCAGCACATGGCGAAAGCTGCTTGCCTAAAAATATTTATCACACTTACTGATAATATTGAAAATTCAAAGCAACTTCAGTCGTCAATAATAAAGGAATTAATTAAATTATATATATACACTCAAATATTGCAACTGTAAAATGCAGCAAATATGGAAAACTTATTCTTTTTATTTTTCAGTTATGTGAAATTACATATGTACTATAGCTATAACTAAGTATTTAATTTTTTTTTTAAGGTGTAGGATACAATTCAGGATTAGGTATACAAGTGGTCATCGTATAGGTAAAGTTTGAACCTCCCTTTGGTCTCCACTTTGCCTGGTTTGAGATCAGGCACCCTTATTGATGTTGTGTGTCCCTCCCCACCCACCCACCCCGGCAGTATCCCGCTACTGCCAATGCCTTTCATATAGTATTATAGTAAATATTCAATAGTATTATGGTAAATATTCAGGGTCCACTTATGAGTGAGAATATGTGGTACTGTATTCTCTGTTTCTGTGATAGATCACTGGGTATGATAGACTCTAAATCCATTCTAGTCGCTGTGAAGTCCATAAGTTTGTCCTTTTTTATGGTTGTATAATATTCCATTGTGTATATGTACCACATTTTTTTATCCAGTCCAGTACCGATGGGCAGCACAGTTGGTTCCATGTTTTTGCTATTGTGAGTAGTGCTGCAATAAACATGTGTGTGCAGGTATCTTTTTTGTAGAATGATTTGAGTTCTTCTGGGTATATTCCCAGCAGAGGGATTGCTGGGTCATATGGAAGGTCAATGTCTAGTTTTTTCAGAAATCACCACACTGTTTACCAAAGAGGTTGCACAAGTTTACATTACCACCAGCAGTTTAGAAGCGTTCTTTTTTCTCCACATCCTTGCTAGCATCTGTTGTTTTTTTGTTTTGGGGGGGTTTTTTTGAGTTGGAGTCTCACTCTGTCACCCAGACTGGAGTGCAGTGGCTGCTCCCGGCCACCACAGCCTCGACCTGCTGGGCTCCGGTGATCCTTCCACCTCAGCCTTCCAAGTAACTGGAACTACAGGCGCGCGCTACCACGCCTGGCTAATTTTTTGATTTACTGTAGAGATGAGGTCTCGTCAAGTTGCCCAAGCGGGTCTCGAACCCGCAGGCTCAGGCGGTCCACTCACCTCAGCCTCCCAGAGCACGGGATTACAGGCTGAGCCACCAAGCCCGGCCTAGCATCTGTTGTTTTATTAATGAAGACCAGTCTGACTGGGATTAGGTGGTATCTCAATGTGGTTTTGACTTGCATTTCTCTGATGATTAGTGAGGTTGAGCACTTTTTCATGTGTCTGTTGGCTGCCCGTATATCTTCTTTTGAATGCATGTCTTTTGCGTACTTTTTAATGGGGCTGTTCGTTTTTTTTTCCCTTTGGCGTGTTTGAGTTCCTTGTAGATCCTGGATGTTAGTTAGGCCTTTGTTAGATATACAGTTGGCAAGTATTTTTTCCCACTCTGTGGACTATCTCCCTGCTCTCTGGATGGTTTCTTTCGCTTTGCAGAAGCTTTTCAGTTTGATGAAGTCCCACTTGTCTATCTTATCTCTTATGGCATGGGCGCTTGGGGTTTTAATCAGGAATTGATTGCCAGTTCCAGTTTCCATAAGGGTGTCTCCTGCATTTTCTAAGGTTCTTATAGTTTGAGGCTTTACATTTAGGTCTTTGATCCATTTAGAGTTGATTTTTGTGTATGGTGATAGGTAGGGGTCCTGTTTCAATCTTCTGTATGTGGTCAACCACTTTCCCAGCACCATTTACTGAATAGGTTCTCCTCTCCCCAGTGGTTGTTGCTGAAGGCTTTGTCAAAGATGACTTGGTTGAGGAATTGAGGCTTTACTTCTGGAATCTCTATCCTGTTCCATTTGTCTATGTGCCTGTTCTTGTACCACTGCCAGGCTGTTTTGATTACTGTAGCCTTATAGTAAAGTTTGAAGTCTGGAAGTGTGATACCTCCTGCTTTGTTTCTTTTGCTAAGGATTGTTTTGGCTATTCGTGGTCATTTATGTTTCCATATGAATTTCTGTATTGTCATTTCCAGGTCTGAGAAGAA
>CAUYQG010121530.1:0-15052 GCA_963574415.1 Tarsius wallacei | reverse complement strand
TGGGCATCCTTGTCTTGTACCAGTTTTCAGGGGAAATGGTTCTGATTTTTGCCCGTTTAGGAGTATGCTGGCTGTGGGTTTCTCGTAGATGGCTTTTATTATGTTGAGGTATGTTCCTCGTATGCCTAGATGTTCGAGGGTTTTTACCAAGAAGGGGTGCTGGATTTTATCAAAAGCTTTTTCTGCATCTAACGATATAATCATGTGGTTTTTGTTTTGACATCTGTTGATATATTTAATTACATTTATGGTTTTTACGAATATTGAACCAGCCTTGCATCCCAGGGATGAAGCCTACTTGGTCATGATGAATGATTTTTGAGATGTGTTGTTGGATTGAATGTATATGTTAATTTATAACCATTTGAACCAGAGGTATTCAAAATGGCATGCATACATATGAGGAGTCATAAGCATGATGCATTGGCGATAAGAAGAAAATATTAGGTCTTTAATTTATCCAGGCATACCTGATTTGGTTTACTGTGCTTAGCAGATATTGAATTTTTTTAAAATTGAAGGTTTGTGGCAATTTCATGTCCAGCAAACCTATTGGTGCCATTTTTCCAAAAGAATATGTTCTCTTCACATTTCTGTCACATTTTGGTAATTCTCACAATATTTCTAATTTTTCATTATTATTATGTTATAGCCATCTGTGATCAGTGACCTTTGATGTGACTATTGTAATTGTTTTAGGGTACCATGCACCACACCCATATGAGACTTAATCAATTATTGTTGTGTGACCTGATTGCTCCACAGACCAGCTATGCTTTAGTTGCTCTCACTCTCCTCAGGAATCCCTATATCTTGAGAGACAACAATATTGAAATTAGGTCAATTAACAACCCTACAATGGCTTCTAAGTGTTCAAGTGAAAGGATGAGTTGCATGTCTCTCACTATGAGTAAAAATCTAGACATGATTAAGCTTAGTGAGGAAAGCATGTTAAAAATCAAGATAGGCTGAAAGCTAGGCCTCTTATTCCCGTTAACCAAGTTGTGAATGCAAAGGAAAAGTTATTGAATTCAGAAAATTAAAAGTGCCTCTTCAGTAAATACATGAATGAACAGAAAGCAAAACAGCCTTATTGCTGACATGGAGAAAGTTTTAGTGGTTTGAATAAATGATCAAACTAGATACAACATTCCCTTAAGCCAAAGCAAGGCCCTAACTCTCTTCAGTTCTACGAAGTTAAAGAGATGGAAGGAAGATTCAGGGGAAAGTTTGAAGCTGGAAGAGGTTGGTTCATGTAGTTTAAAGAAAGAAGCCATCTGCATAACAAAAGGGCAAAGTGAAGTCATCATTGATGTGAAAGCTGCAGCAAGTTATCCAGAAGGTCTAGTTAAGATCATTAATGAAGGTGGCTACACTAAACAACAGATTTCAATATAGACATATAGACAAAACAGCCATATATTGGAAGAAGATGCCATCTAGGGTTCTTCTAACTAGAGAGGCAAAGTCAATACCTGGCTTTAAAGCTTCAAAGGACAGGCTGACTTTTTTGTTATGAGCTAAAACAGCCAGCGACTTTAGGCTGCAGCCACTGCTCATTTGCCATTCTGAAAAATCATGGGAATTTGCTAAATCTGCTCTGCCTAGGCTCTTAAAATGGAAAAACAAAGCCTGGATGACAGCACATTTGTTTATAGTAGGGTTCCCTGAATATTTTAAAGCTACAGTTGAGGCCTCTTGCTCTGAGAAAAAATATTATTTTCAAAATATTACAGCTTATTGACAATGCACCTTTTTGTCCACGAGCTCTGATGGTGATGTACAAAAGGATGAATGTTGCTTCTATGCCTGCTAACACATTTATTCTGCAGCCCACGGATAAAAAAGTAATTTTGCCTTTCAAGTCATATTGTTTAAGAAATACATTTTACAAGGGTGTAGCTGCTATAGATAGTTATTCCTCTAATGGGATTTGGGCAAAGTGAATTGAAAACTTTCTGTAAAAGATTATTCATTCTAGATGCCATTAAGAATGTTCTTAATTCATGGGAGAAGGTCAAAATATCAACATTAACAGCAATTTGGAAGAAGTTGATTCCAACTATCTTGGATAACTTTGAGGAGTTCAAGACTTCAGTGGACACAGGAACTGCAGATGTGGTGAAAACAGCAAAAGAACTAGAAATAGAAGTGGAGCTTGAAGATATGACTGAATTACTACAATCTTGTGATAAAACCTGAATGCATAAGGGTGTGCTTTTCTTATGGATGAGCAAAGAAAATGGTTTCTTGAGATGGTGCCTGCTCTGGTGAAGATGCTATGAACATTGTTGAAATGACAATGTTGCATAAACTTAGTTGATAAAGCAGCAGTAGATTTGGGGAGAATTGACTGCAATTTTGAAAGTTCTATTAGCAAAATGCTATCAAACATGATTGCATACTACAGAGAAATCTTTCATTAAAGAAAAAGTCAACTGATGTGGCAAACTTCATCGTTACCCTATTTTAAGAAACTGTCACAGCTTTGGCAACCACCACCCTAATCAGTCAGCAGCCATCAACATCCAGGCAAGACCTTCCATCGGCAAAATTATGATTTGCTGAAGACTCAGATAATTGTTAGTATTTTTTTGCAATAAATTATTTTTTAAATTAAAATATGTACTTTTTCAAACAGAATGCTGTTGCGCACAATATACTAAATACAGTGTAAACATAACTTATGTATGTAATGGGAAACCAAAAACTTTGTGTGACTCACTTTATTGCTGTATCTGCTTTATTGTAGTGTTCTGCAACTGAATCTGCAATGTCTCCGGGATATACCTGTAATTATTTTTAATTAAAAGGAGACATACACAAAGCATTATTACATAAATGATAAAGGTTGATGCTGGTGGCCTCAGTTTTTGTTTAGTAAAATTAAAAATTATATTCTTTAATTCCAACAAAACCAATCTTTACAAAATAGGAAAGTTGCTTTAAAAGATTCCTGGGGGAAAAAAAAACTAGTTGAAGATAACTGCCAGTACTAACACCTCATCTCTTTGTCAGGCACATATTGAGTAAGTCAGTAAAAACAAATGCATTCCAGTCTATTTATACTGTTTCAAATCACCTAAAGTTTAGTTTTCAAAATAATCACATTTAATTAGACTCTTTTTGGTAAATATGACTTTTTTTTTTCACAGTGAGAAAGAAATTCATCTCAAAGAAAGAGCATTTTATAGGCAAGAATCTAAAACCTTTCTGTTGCAAATATGTTCTCCATAAAGACTCTCATTGCTATTCACATTAAAAAAAAAGAAAATCTGGGAATTGTTTTCTAACCAGCTCCTAAGAACAACTGGCTGAAGGACTGCAGGAATTTAGCAAAAGCCATATTTCAACAATAATTAACCTAATTATGAAGCCATTAAAAAAATATGTCATGTTCATGAATACAGTCAGTGGTATATTTCTTCTATTTGTATTTAAATGTTTTCAGGGTATTTTATTTAGTAAACTGGTCATGTCAGCTCTTAAAACCAAGCACTAAAATGAATTCTACTTAGGAAGAAAGTTTGGGTTCTGTAACAGAGATATTAAAGCATTTTACAGTGATAAAGTTTTTATACATTTACAATAAATTATTTACTAAAAGATTTGTCTTATTTTTGAAGAATTAAATTTTTCATTTTTTTCTTAGAATTTGCATATCTATCAGCATGATAGTACATGAGTATAATATTAAATACATAATTCTACATGTACTGATGGTGCACATTCAATTTCTTTTTTGTTTTACTTTTTAAAATACTCATATATTATTTTTATTAATCAACTGCTGGGTACATAACCTCATTACTACATTTTTCCTTATATTTTTTAGCTTTACACTTCTACTATTTTATATGATAAATTGGATTTTTTTTTGTCTTGATAGACATTAGCATCAAAAAATTTTGGAGACCCCCAAAAAAATAACCTCTGCAAAGGACTCTTAATTATACAGTTTTGGGAATACGAACTTCTCCTCTTCTTTCTTTTCTGCAACGTATTCTTTAACTCACCAAGCATATGCCTCTAGTTTTGTTTTACTCTATTCTAGGTAAGAACCATTTTTTCTCTCTTTTTGACTTCCTTATTAGGTTATTCCTTCCATCTCTTCTAGGAACGTGTCATTATCACTTAAGTCTGAAAAGTGTTTTCATACCCTTTCATCATCTTCTCTAGCTGGATCTCAGCTCATAGTGATGGAGCATATAATTGGCAAATCCCAGAGGCAGAGAGACAAACATAGCACATACCTGCAGGTCACCGAAACGGGTCCCCTTGGTATCCATTCCCCCGAGAGTGTAGTTGAGTTTTTATTTTTTCTTCACCTTCTATGAGGGGTCTTAAACTACTTCAGTTGATTTTCTCCCTTTCACCAGGTAGGTAATTTCTGCTTTAGTAAGTAGCATTAATTCACACAAACTTATCAAACTCCTCTTAGGTATGGAGCAAATACACTGAGATATTAGAAATCTCTCAACATCTCTCACTTGCTGTTCTCTCTTATTCTGAAAATTTTGTTTGTACCTTGACTCCTAAGGTACTTGTGTTTTTAAAAATAAGAGTTGCAAATGGATTTATTGAGAAAAATTTGGTCTTTGCATTTTGCTCTTTTATTCATGGTTTAAAAGGCATATATAGAAGAAGTATAAATTGAGACAAAGCTAATACATTAAAAAGTAACTGAGTTGAATAGATACCTTCACACACACACACACACACACACACACACACACAAACACACACACGGAGGTGGAGGGGGGAGAGAAAGAGAGAGAGAGACTTCTCTGACTAAAATAATTTTAAATTAATTGAACAAAAGGAAGCAGCGGGGAAGAAATACCTCCTTTGTTTCTCTCTCCTCTGAGGGTGAGACACTACTTAGTGGAAATGAGACACAGAGGTCCGCGGAATTGAAGAGCAGTTTCTACCTGTGAATCCAAGAATTGGGGAAGAGGTTACCAGCATCATCAGAGGAAGATCACGGAAAGGGCTGGGGTTGCTGTTACAGGCTACAAAGGAAGTTCAACATTCAGAACTGAAAAACATGGTTATCATCCTGGGAGAAAAGAAGGAGATGAGAATTGAAAAGACTGGTTTGATTACTTGTTATTCAAATCAACAATTTTTCAATTATTCACATTATCTAAACTCTTATTGAGAAAGTATTAATTTTCTTAACTGATGCCATTTTAGATTTTTTTTTTCCACATGCACTATGCCTTTAAAAGAGGAGGTGAGGTTTCTGACATATCTTATACTTGCCATATAGGTGGATGAAAATGAAAATTCAGGAAATCATTGACTTCTTCTTATGGTGCCAAAATGTGTTTTTTAATCCATGTTTTAATGGAATGTTTTTATATTTAGATGATTGGTTGTTGTCATGTTTATATAGTTTTTATTAACACATTTCCATAAACATTCATAGCAAAATTTATTTTCATTATAATATCACAAAGTCATCAAAATTTGTAAAAAGTACATTTTTCTTCACCCTGTAAGTCATCAGATAATGGCCACTGCTAAAGGAAGGATTCTGATACAGAAAGACCAAAGGTCTGATTTCATAAAACAATCTCTCTCTTCCTATCTTTTCCATTTAGTTAGTAACTTAAAAAATATGTTTAGGATGTTGGCAGTTTATTATATCCAGAAGGAAACCTGACTTACTTTTTAGAGGTGAAAAAATCTGAAAGAGCAGAACACTCAAAATAGCACTTACCTTTAAGATAAGATTCAAATAGATTCAAATTTAAAGCACAGTTACCCTTTTGATTAGTAACTTACAGTATATAAAACATGTGGTACTGCTTGGAGAAAAGGTGCCACATAAAAAACAACTATAGCTATGAGAAAGTGTGGTGTGAAAATTATAACTTAGTTTTAAATGTCTTTTAATGCCACTTTAACCATTTGAGGAGAAAAAAGATCATGATATTTTCCCAATAAAAGTTTCAAGTCAACTAGAAAGTTTTTTTTTTCTTACTCGAATTGCACAGAATTAAAATAAGATAACTTTAACTTAGTGAGCTGGTCTACATACATATAAAGACAGAGAGTAATCTAGAACTTTGTGTTATTTTCTCATTGTTATCCAATATGCCATAAAATAAAATAAATATAAATACAGAATTATTTTCTAACCAGTTATGTTCTAGATTTACAAAACACTGGACCACAATAAGCAGCTTTTTTATTATTAGTGGACAACAAAAATAGGTTGGAGAGGGTGAGGGACTACGTTCAGATATGTGCCTATTTGTTTCTTTTCTATTCTAGTCTAATAAATTGTCTCCTCAAATTATTTTTCTTTGAAGCACTGTCTCAAATTTAACTGATGAGAGAAGGGACTTAGCTGAATTAAGGGAGATTTGGAGTACATAATTAGGTTTAAACTTGGCAACAACTCAATTAATCGATACAGGGCTATATTGCTGTAACAACCACAGGTACACTCCAGGATGGTCTTGAGAGAGAAAGTATAACTATGTATGGAAGTCATGGGAGCCAAGTATGTGACCAGACTCAGAATCTTCTCCTGTTAAATTTATAAATTGGCTAAGCATTTGTTGAATATAAACATGTATATCCATAATGTGTTATAGGTATTTTAATGGTTAAGAAATGCTTGATGAGACTGTGGGGTATTTAAGGAGTACTGAATCCTGTGAATTGTTGAAGTCACCTATGTCAGCACAGTGTCCTTCACTGGCCACGTTCAGCCAAGTGATGAGTAAAGTTGCCCCGATACTTCCAAAGGAGGTTCTTACTGTCTAGGGAGTGGAATTCTCCTGCTTTATACAGTATAACATATATCGGTTTGGATTGTAAAATACACTGCATTTTTTTCTTTTCTGTTTAAGAAAGTACCTGTGATTTCAATTTGAACTAATTAACCAGATTTTACCTGTTGGAGAAAAAAATGTGCTACTTTTACAATCAAGTAAACAGTATTTAACTACAAATTGGTTTAAGTACTGCATAGAGTGTTTGATGACTGGCAACTTATTATTGAAAGTAGGGGAGTGCTTTAAAAAAAATCTCAAAAGGATTAAGAAAAATATATTAAGAAGATAACATTGAAGAGTTGCAACGGAGCCTGCTGGAAGCCAGCATTCCCAGTGGAGGCTCTTGGTTAGGCTGAACATTTTTTTTTCTAATTGAAATGTTAGATAGACAATGTCAGGAATGTGTGCCTCTCAGTAAGATAATGTGGGATTTATAGCCATCTTTTAGTTATGAGACTCACTGCCTTCCATGGGGAAGTAGTCTCTAGTTAGACTATTGCTAGGGCACAAATCACTCAGCTTGTGCTGGCTTCCTTTAGTTTTTCTTTTTGCTCTGAATTTACTTTCATATATGATTATTCTGCTTTATAGTTCAGATCCTGAGTGTTATTTAGGATTTTTTAAAAAACTAACATTTGCCTTTTTTTTGATTTTCCTATGGAAACATAAAGTCAAACAACCCATACTTTGTAAGTAACCTTAATATTTTGGAATTCAAAAAAGATTAATTTTTATGTTAATCACAGCATCACATTAGATGGCATACTTGATAAAATTCAAATATAGCAATCAGATGTGATTCAAGGTAGGTAGGAGAGGTTGATGTAGAAATTAGTAATGAAGATTAATGAGTAACCTAGGGCCAAATGAGAGGTTCTTGCTTTGTGAAATAGGAAATATTGCTAATATATTAGCTGCTATTTTTTAGGTTTGATATGGCCGAAGAGATCTTTTCAAAGAATGACAAATTTGCCAGCACTGTAGAAACTAGCTTATTTATAGATGAAACTGAAAACAGGACAGCTACTTTGAACACAATTATAGTGGAATAGGTGAAAGATTCTGAGAGTGAAACTAGCATAATGGGAATGGAGAGGAGAGGCTAGATTCTAGAGATACTTAGGAGATAGTAGATAAGAGTGTATTGTGGTATTTGAATGTGAGGAATTAGAAGGTAAGATAAATTATGCTATATTGTTTTAATAGACCATCCACTATTTATAATTACAAATGCTAAAATAAAATGTGGAGCATTTTTACAGCAAGCCAAGATCAAAAGTCAAATTTAAAAGTTGTGTGTAAACTACTACTAAAAATGTGTGTGCATGTGGGCAAATACAATAAATAGGAAAAAAATATTACGTGGATGTTATGGGTGATATCTTTAAGAATTCCTTATTGTACTCTCATGTTTTAAAAATTAACAATAGCTTGCAGTTATCAAACACTTTCTGCTGCGCTTAAACCACTTGAGCTCAAACACTATTTTATTTAGTTGAATTGTAAATGTAGCCAAATAAAGTAAATAAAAAGTTGACACAAAAATTTAATAAAACATGTTAGTGATTTTAAAAAATGAGTCAAAAGACCTTGGCTTGTATTTTTGATAAGATAAATGAGGTTTAATAAGATGCATATTATTTCGCGGAAAGCAATATTGAATTGCACTATTTGTTATTTGCTCATCTTCTTGTCATCGTGGACAAGAAATTAAACCATCAGGACCATGACATCTCTATCTGTAAAATGGAGATAGGGAATCATATATCTCAGTATTTTGAAAAGGATTCCATGACATAAAAGTACAAAGTAGTATGCAACATACCTGAAAATAATGGTTACCTGAAAAAGGTTAGTAGTATTTTCCCTGTTCCCCACTTTTTTGTAAGCAAAAGATAAGACTGCGTTAAGTAAAGAGATGTTTGTAGAGCATGGCCTTAAAAACAATACATAGGCCCACAGGCACTAGATTTATTCTGGGAATTTACAAAGAAAACTTCTCTTAGTTTTATGACAGAGAGAGGGAGCATGCAGCTATGAAGACAGATTACTTAATAAAAATTTATATGAACTCAGTACTAGAGTATATTGTCTACTTCCCTATTTTGAAAACATTTCCTTTTTATGAGTCTCGATTTCACTTTTGTGAATCTCTCTTATAAAATTTATCAATGTAGAGGAATTAAGATACAATTAATATAGTAGGTACGTTGTGCATGAACACACTAAACAATGCAAAATGTATTACATACTTTTCAAAGCTGATTTTTTCCTCTGAATCTCCCCGGGATCTTTCAGACACAATAAGAGAGGGTTGCAGTCCCTGTGTTCATGGGCCATTTGTCCACATAGATTACCTTTGAGATCGCCATTGATCAGTGGCGTTTGCTCTAAAAGCTGCGGGTTTTCTGCTTTTTTCAAGGGTCCGGAGTATTAGGAAGGATGCACATGATATCATTTCCCTGTGGCATATATTCAGCAAATTCATATTAGAGTCTCTTTGCTGTTAGGGCATGCTGACTGGAGGAAAGGACTTCTATCAAGACACCCAGCCTTGTCTATCTTTCTCTGTGCAGTGCTAGCGACAGTGGAGGCGATGGGCGTGGAAGAGAAGGTGCATATGTTTCTGTGTAGTTTATGTGACTTGAACAAAGTGCTCTTTCCCCTGCTTCTGGCTAAGATTATTTCTTTTTGTAACCCTGACATATTTGTCTTTCTTCGTTTTTTTGAGTTGGAATCTCACTCCGCCACCCAGGCTGGAGGGCCATGACACACTCACAGCCACGCCAGCGTCCACCTGCTCAGCCTGCCAAGTAGCCAGGAACTACTGGCCACACTTCGACGCCCAGATATTTTTTTGTTTTTGTAGAGACAAGGTCTCGCCAATTTGCCCGGGCTGGTCTCGAACCCGCGGGCTCAGGCAATCCACTCCTACAGCAATGAGCATAACAGAAGGAAAAGGAAGAAACATAACCAAAGCGGCTAATATCTCAGAATATTCCAAGAGATTGGGATGCTAAGCCTACAAGTATCTTTGAGAGTGACGTATTTTTTTAATCATGCTTACCTTTTCAGCCCCTAGCACAGTATAAAAACATGGTGTTAATAAATATCTTATTTGTCTAAAGATAGTGAAGTCCTTCATTTAAAATCTTAAGAAAATATATTTTAGAAGCCCTTAAAATGTCTCATACGATGTTTTTTTGAAAAAGATGTTCTGTTTATTAAAAATTGTTAGCATAAAACTATTTCAGTAAATCTAGTTTTGGATGTTATAGAGACATCATCTAACAGAAAACTAGAAAATCAGATAATAAACCTAATATATTTTATATCTGGGCATATCTCTGGATTACAAATGTGGAATGTCATTATCATCTAAATATTTAAAGGTCATTGAGAAAAATAAGTTTTATTGTTAGATTTTGGAGTTCATAAGTATAAAAAAAGGACTAGAAACCTCCTAGTATTATAAAAGATGGAACTCGTGTCAAAATGTCCATTGAGCATTGTGTATAGTGTATTAGCTACTGCTGTGATAATGTTGCATAAAAATATAGACCTCAATGCAGACAATGTCAAGTGTTTTTGTTGTTCACATGTCTATGGAATGGCTGGGGTGGCTCTGCTTCAGATTTCAGGTTGAATTCAGATCTTCTCTGTCCATTCATTCATTCTCCTTGTACGAGGAGGTACCTGAGGAAAAACCCAGAACGTGCAGATATTGGAAGAAAGTCAAACCCTCCAAGCAGATTTAAAATCTTCTCTCACTGTAAGGCTACTAATTTTCTACAGACCGGCGCAAGTCATATACTGAGCCCAGGGCTAATGAAGTGAGTGATGAAATATTATCATCTCGTGGAGAAGAGGGAGCCAGATGACAGAAGGAGGAGACAAGAAAAGGAATAATCATTAGCGATTACAAGAATGCTAAATATTTTTGTCTAAAACAATTCAGTCGGAAGTTACAATGACCCTAGAATCAAAGAAATGTGAACTTTTAATAAAACTACATCACAAAATGTCAGTAAGATAAATTTGATTTCAAAATCAGCATAATATTTAATATACTTTATAGATTTTAAATGCATAGTTTCAAAGTTTAAAAATGAATATATAAAGTATTTATAATTTTCTCAACATATCTGGTTATGATTGTAATTCTCCAATGCTTATGAAATATGCAACTGAATTTACTTAATTACCATGTAACTGTTCAGGGTGATTGTCCCAAGTCAGCAGAATTGCTGTTTCACATTATTCAGAAACCTGGGCTCATAGAGGCTCTGCCATCTTCCAGGTCATTGTGGCTTTCTTCATTCTTCATTTAACTTGGTTAGAAGGCCGTCAATCCTTAGAAACATCCAACAGCCAAGGGAGTGGAGCAATGCAGTAGAGCTGTGCACCTAGGAAAAAGAAGAGAGCAGGCTTAGTGAACAGGTTAGTGGTTTCTGCAAAAATTGCTAAAAGTCAATAGATTCGAGCTAGTCAAAAACATTTGGTTCTTCTAGTTGAAAATATGGTGGAATAACTTTTTAGCATGTATTGCTTTGGATATACATAATTGTTAAATATTGAAGACAATATAATTATATTAAAGGAATGACACTACAAATCAGTGAATTTATTTGACAACAAGCATCTAAAATATGAGAGAAGAAAATGGAAAAGTAGCAAGTGCAGGTTCAGCAAGAAAATCTATAGTTTTTACTTTTTAAGACATATTGCCTTGAATATGATACATGATGATAAATGTTTTGTTGACTGGATTAGATCTAAGTAATAAGAACACAATTAAATACATAACACATGATACATTTTTAAAACAAAAAAGAGGAAGTTTGACTTGGAGTTTCAACCTATAGATTGCTATGACTGAAAGTATTTTAGCATGAAAAGAAACTTAAATGATTAGACAACCATTTTTTCTTTTATAGCCTTTTCTTTTTAACATTTTTAAAAAATTATGAAAACCAATGGCAATATACCCCAGGGAATAGCAAAATATACTCTTTAATTATATACTTCTCAACTATGATTGATAACACGGCCTTTAATCTTCACAAAATCTGTAACATTTGTTCTGTTTGTTTTGTATAGGTTTGGACTTTGGTACAATATATTTGGTAATGACAAGCTTTTGACTGACACTCTGGTTTTAAACAAATTAAAATGAAGTTTTTATTTTTCAAATATACTTCAAAAGTTGTGTCTAGATTTTAACTGACATAAATAAAATAAAATAGTATGTTTTCTGAAGCTGTGTAACATATCAAACTCCTATTCATGGTGGAAAACACAGTGCTAAGTTTCAAATATAAGAGGGCAAACATTCTTTTTCTAAGTTAGTTGTTTTAATTTCACTGCAATAACATGGTGTATAACTATTTTTTCCAAATGTAGCCATTCTAAAATATTCAGTGTTAGTTATGTTTTTTCTCCTCTATTTTAAAATATTGTCGCATGTAAATTCTTTCAGATATGGAAAAGCCTTCCAAAGATGCAAAAAAGAGCAAAACGAGTCATGTTTTACATAGAAAGATTACAAATTTATTTTAAGCTTCAAAATAGATATGAAGATATATCCTACATGGAATTAACTTTGAATTAACTTTCAACATATTAAATAATAACTGAGCAAGAAGATATTTAAAGCAGCAAATATACCAACATATTTAAATATATTCGAACAGGACAATTAGCATGACTATTGTTTTCAGACACTCTGCTTTTTAGACATTTCATATCTCATGCATGCTTTAACTAGAAGAAGGGAAAGAGGCATCATCTAAAACTATCAAGTGATTATCCAAAAATATACTTTACCCCTAGAAAGATATTGAGATTCTCTAAGAATTGTAGGGCCATAACAGAATCAAGAACGTAACAATTTCTTGATCTTCCCCTTCTTCCCCCTTTCCCCTGAATGAGTCATATTAAATTTCCATTTCATTGCATGTCTATTTCTTCTTCCTTGAGCCATCATCAGACAACTCTTACTGTCTGTCACCACAACATAACTTACTTTATAATAATATTGTGATACATTAATGTATTCTAGAATGCAATCAACTTTTAATAACCTTAATTGATCATGCAGTTCAATGACTGCATATAATAGAACTAACTTACTCTCCAAAACTGTACATTAGTTAATTTAATCCAATTGGTAGCCATTTTCTAGTCCACTTTGTACATATTTATAACATTCTGTTGAAAGTGTTTATCTGTTTTCTCAACACACAATGCTTGCCTCAAATATCACACACACACACACACACACACACACACACACACACACACACATTTGTCTTGTTATTCTTCATATCTCTATTACTAAAACTCTCTCTGAGCCTAATTTTACTCATCTATGAAATGAAACTAATACTGTATATGTCACAAGATTAATGTGAGAATTAAATGAATTTGTGTATGTGTGGTGTTCTTTTACAAACAAATTTCTAGAGAATCTTACTGATAGTACAAGAGCTCTTTGTTATATTTAGTCTAAAATAGTTACTAAGCTACTCTTACTTAAAGGCAATAAATAAAGAAATTCTTAGCTGAATAAAACATGATTCCTACCCTTGGGGGCATTTCAATTGAATAGAGAACACACAAATTATTTATTATTGCAAAATAAATCATCCCTAAGGTGAACAATATCCAGATTTGCTTGGAACTGAGAAGGTTTACGGGACATGAGATATTCAGTTTTAAAATGGAGACAGGAGTAAATTGAGGCTAGCAAGTCACTAAAAATCCACCCCGATTCTTAGATGCTTAAAGCAAAAAATAGTTGTTTCTCTTGAGACTGGATAGCTCTTCTGCTGATTTGCCTGGGCCTATTCATGCAGTTGCATTCAGCTGGTAGTGAGGCTGGGCCTGTCTGACCAAGTGGTCTCTTATGCATCCTGGATTTTTCACAGCAGGTGGTCTTGGTTACAGGACTTCAAGTCGCTTGCTCAAGCAACTCATCAAATATCTGCTTACTGGACATTTGCTCCTGTCTCATTGGCCAAAGCAAATTGGTTGGCCCTGTCTTCCATCCACTTGGGAGGAGCATGGGCAAGGGAATGTATACAGTAAAGCCATTACTGTAAAGATCTGCAGTTATGCAAGTTAGTATATCGGGGTCTTCCTGTAATTGATGCAAGTGGTACAAGTAGAGGTGATAGTTAAAAACAAAAGTGAGAGGGAAGAATAGCAGACTAGGATTTAGAATCCTTGGGCCAGAGTCTGTGTTCTACAATATTTGCTTTTTATACTTAGTTGCCTACCTTCTGGGAGTTTAATTTTGTCATCAAATATTCCACTCATTCCAACTTTTCAGGGTTATCATGCTGTAAAAATGTAAATTTAAGGTATAAAAATACTTAAAAATTAACCAAATTATCTAGGCGATTTCTCTTTATGTTACTTAAGTCTTTTGACGGGGTTAAAACAATCCTACTAAATTACCACTTTATGATATTCTTTGTAGAAATCAATGTGTTACTTATCAATGCAGTTACTTACTTTGTTAATTTTACCTATGTTTTCTTCAAAGATATTTAATTTTCCTTATTCTTTCAAATCCTTAGCTGTTTTTATTGATCAAAAATGGACAACTACTAATTTTATCACATGAGTTAAAATAAAAAATTGTGTCCAAACTTATAATAAAAACTAAAATCAAATACACAGAAATAATTGTGTCTAGTGTTGAAATATCATATTTTTAAATGAATTCTAGCATCATGCTAAGCTTTAAATACTGTGTATTCCACATTATTCACTCATGGTAAGCTTCTTTTTAAAATTTCTTTTAAAAAAAAATCACCACATTGTGTACACTGAACTTAGTAGTCTGTATCTACATAGATACATAATCATTACATAATCATTTTAAACCTACATACTTGTGTTCAATGTGACTTGAACAGAGTATATCTGCTGGAAATCCATTTTGTAATGCTTGACCATCTGTGTTGTGTAAATGATTTTTGGATTTTTTCTTTTCCTTTAGAATAATTCCATAATTTTCCTTAGGTAAAAATAGTAAGAATCTGTATTCTAAATTTTGTCTGGATTCCTATTTCAGTTACACTGTTTAATACTTATGCATTCTTTAACAAGTTACTTAGCCTGTGTCTTTTTTGTTAAAGGTGATGATAATAGTACATATCTTATGGTCTTGCTATAGATATTTAATGATTTAACAGATGTTAAATGTTACTAACGGGGGGTGGGATTGGCAGTTGAGGGAAACTGCCAGGGGA